>KE156281.1:16691-36417 GCA_000411055.1 Leavenworthia alabamica
AGCAAAAGGCAACAGAAGCATCATCAAGCTTCTACCATTACATACGAGAAGAACAAAAAAAAAGCAAAAGACCATAAGTTTCAGACATACATCTTTACATGTCTGTGAGCAGCAACAAGAAACATACTTTTAAAAAACCTTTTAGTTAATGCATTTGATGTCTCGGGTTAGCACGAGAACGAACTGGTGTCTTTGATGGACTTACCCTACAAATCCAATTAAAGTTCAGATTCATAATCAATTATATAAGAGAGAATATGAAAGATTTGGTTTGTTCTTTAGACCTTATTGGTAAAGAACCAAGAAGAACACCACTGCAGTTGAGTGCAGCTATTGCGCTATCAGCCTGAAGAAAGAGTATAAAGATCAATACTTTGAAGCTTAATTTATCGATATTACGCGGTATAAAATAATGTTTATACCATAACAAACTCCACGAATCCGATGCGAGTTGGATGATGATTATCACCTAACAGCCTTAAACGGTACACCTCTCCACACACAGTTTCGAAAAAGATTTTAATGTCCGCTTGAGTTAGCTATTGAAAAATGTGAAACTAATCAAAGTTATGGAATAGTTCATTTCAGGAAACCAATGCGAGAGAAGACATTACCTTCTTGTCAATGTTAGTACAGTAGATAGTTCTAGCACACATCTCACGCTCATCTTCAGTCTTAAGAACCAAACAAAAGAACCCGAAATCATTATCTAGAAAAATAAAACTTTGTAAGAATGTTGTGATGATACGATAAAAGTGTTCTTACCCTTGGCAAAAAGGTCGGATTAACCGGCGCAATAGCTGTTTTGGAAGGCATAACCTTTACAGGATAGAATCCAAGCATTGTCCCAGATAGATTAAGAGCAGTCCTAGCACCAACTACAAGTCCCAAATTGGTTTAATACTAATAACCAAGAAACATATTAGACATAATGAAACTAAATGATACCTTCATCAGTGAACTCAATGAAAGCAAAACGAAGTACTGAGTTAGGATCACCACATATACGACAATCAACAACCTAAAAAGTAACTAAAGTTAAGTCGAAACAAGAACATAAACCACAAACAAAACTGAACTGGACTTTTTAGAAGTTACTTAAACCTGTCCAAATCCGATAAACAAACCAGCAAGTTGTTCCTCAGTGACCTAAACCAAACAATAAGATGAGTCTAGTGTTAGAGAATATAGAGAACCATTGATGAAAGATGTGAACTTTTTTAAAACCTGTTGGTCAATATCAGACACATAAACAGTTCTTCGAATGATCTCTTCACGTTGAGCTAAACTTGTCCGAGCATTCATTCTTCGTTTCCCTTGTTGTCCGAACGATTTCTTCTGTTTCAAATCAAATCATTTTGTAATAAAAAGACACAAAAAGATAAGATTTTTTGTTTAATTAATAAACTCATAAGAAGAGAAGAGACAAGAGACGTTGTATTGGTTCTTACCCGACGGAAACCACCGTCATCGTTGACGGGGAAATTTCCAGAAACACCAAAACCATTATAAACGGTGAAGAAACCACCGTTAACGCCGTTAAATCCTTTAACAACTTGTTTAGTATGTGAAGGAGGAACAAACTCTTCAGCCATAGGATTAAGTTTAGATAAGAGCTCATGAAGTTCTCTCATATCACGTTTAAAGCTCTCACCACCATCGGATCTCTCAACGTTGGATCCGATCTCACCGTTGATTCCATTTCCACTGTGATCGTTGTTTGAAGAACCTCCTGATTCTTGACTGGTTACAGAAGACGGCGGCGACGGTGAGATCACATTAGTAGCCTCTGTATTAGCTCCAACGCTCTCAACGATCGCCATAATCAGAAATTTGGGTAAGAAATGGATTGTTCAGGGAACCCTAAGAAGGAACGATCAAGTAAAAGAGAGAGATTTGAGGAAGAAAATGTAAAGGGGAACAGTAGTAGTATAAGAAGGAAGAGAGCTACCAAGAAAGAGAAGAGGACAAAAGAGTAATTAACCAGAGGATTTTGGTAATTAAATTTAATTAGATGAGGAAGATTAGGGAGGTTTGTTGGTAATGGTAGAGATTAAAATCACAGATCAGATTTTAATTTTTTACTGCGGTTATAAAGTTAAAAAAGGGTCGGGTAAAGTAGGAGAAGATCAGTTCGTACAAAAGAGAAAAGATCACGCTATTACAAAAAAGTTAAAGTGTCCTCTTCTATTTTCGGACAGAGCTAGATCGTAGTAAACCTGAATCTATAACTCTAATCTTTATCCAAATTATATTTTTTTATAAATATTTAAATTTTTATATTTATGTCACCAAGACGAAAAACATTTACAACTTGTTTTGTTTTTCTTTTGTCATCAGCTTAATTTTAAATATATATATTTATGACATCGATTATACTAATTTTAGTTTTTACTTCGAATACTTTATCTTTTATTTAAATATAGTTTTAGGTTTTAAAATTTGTTTCATATTACCTACCTTTTATATTTCAATGTATATATTTTACAAAAAAACTTAAATTTATCTTTTCTAGTTTAATAATTTTATCAATAAAATTAAATCAAATAAATATTAATTAAAGATAAAATATAAAATTTATTGTTTTTCTAACAAGTATAAAAAAACTTAAATAACATATAATATAAAACAGAAGAAAGATAACAATTAAACTTGATATGATTATCATGAGTAATCTATAAGTTTCTACTTTAATATACAATTAGTAGATGTAGGTGGGATTAACGTAATGAGATGACGAATCGATTAGCAAAACAACACATGGCACAAAAAACGAATTCAAAGTTGTGTTTTATAATATTTCCTTAAACAATAATATTTATATTTTGGATAATGAGAAATTTGATGTCTTCGACCAATGAAATAAACAATAAAGTAAACGGTGGAGAAGGTCTATTTATTTGTTGTGAGGTTTTAGATTATATTAAGAGTGAGGAAATATAAATCTTCAACTAGATGTACTGTAAAAAATATTTTTTTATATTTAGAATCAGTGTATATTTATTATAAACTATTTTCAAAAAATTGAACGAAATTTATTTTATAAGTATTGTATCTTTAAATAAAGGGAAATTATTATTTACCACAAATATTTATGAGTAGAGGATGGACAACAATTCTTGATATTATTATTATTATTATTATTCTGTTTCAAACGTAAAAATTATATGTTAGTGACAAAAAAAGTTATATCCAAATTATAATTTTGTATTTGATCACCACATTTATGATTATTGATTTTATATCGTCTAGATGAAATGCAAGATTTGATTACTAGTTTTTATTATTATTTGGCGTTTATATGTTTGAAATGAATCAATCATTCCCCAATTTTTTCTACAAATATTATTGTTCATATTTTATTATATTTGAAATTACAAAACAAATCCTTTGTGCATAAATATTTACTTTTTAGAAATCTAAGGACTAAGAATTAAATAATAAAAGTAGAATGGCCCAAATAGATAAACAAAGAGTTAAACTATAGCATCTCTTGCCGACAAAGAAGAAGGCAATGACAATGACATTACAT
Source organism: Leavenworthia alabamica (assembly GCA_000411055.1). Classification (NCBI taxonomy): domain Eukaryota; kingdom Viridiplantae; phylum Streptophyta; class Magnoliopsida; order Brassicales; family Brassicaceae; genus Leavenworthia; species Leavenworthia alabamica. The sequence continues at coordinate 20,224 of KE156281.1, forward strand.
ACATGTTGGTATTATCAACTTTTCGATAAATCCATTTTTCATTTCATTATCCACATTTTTCACAGACAGTAAATAATACTCCAGAAATTACCCTGTAGCCTCACAACACATTTGTACGGTGGTGCAAGCAGTTACCAACTTACCAGTTATAAATAGAGAGTTAAATATTAAAGCTCTTTTTAGTTTTCTTCGAACTATAAAATAAAATAATACTCCTTCTCTTCATAAAACAATGATATTTAAATTTTTTGCAGAAACTAAAAAATAATAATTTAAATATATTTTTTGTTATCAAAAAAATTATTAAAAAATATCATCTAATAATTACAACTATAACTTTGGAAACAAAACTGAAAGTAGTGGTTTTTAGATTATTCTTTTAGTTTACAATAATAAACTGTCAAATAATTAGCTTGTCTATACCTAATAAGCTACCAAACTCTTGTCTTGTAGTATTATTTTCCGGAATTCGAATCTTACTGGAACTTTTGGTTTCATAGCAACTACCCAATTATACCAAAATCTCATTTTTTGTTTCTAGTTTCTCTTGTTATAGCGGATATACTTTCTTTTCTAAATAAAAAAACTACTTCAATATTATGTTTTAATATGTCTCTGTTAATGTGTTTCCTATGACTAACGATTAGTTAATTCACATCATATCAATATCAATATCATGATTGATTTTCTCAGTTATTAATGGAGTATTATTTTTGAAAGACATAAAATCAAAACTAAAAACTACAAAACTTATTAGAAACATTGATTCAACCCAAAAGATAATTCCTTAGAGAAAATGTACAAACGAAACATCATAAACTCAATATCTTTGAAATATCATATCAAGATATACCACTTTGTAGACCAATTATGAAGTTTAATAATTTATTAGAAACGTGGAATGATTCAACTCAAAACTCTTTATACAAATAGATGTTGGACACTAATAAAACCAATTTAAAATCAAATAGAATGTAAACTAAAAAATTGAGCGACGAATAGAACTGTTCAACAAATCGCTATAATCCTAAATCCTAATCTATCAAAAAAATTCAACAAATTTTATTCATTTAACCAATAAAATATTATAGAAATCAATTTAATAGGTCATCGATTAAATTTTACTACCAATAACACAATACTAACAAAAAACATCAATTAAAAATGCCATAATAATATAAAAAAAAATTGGTCACTTTCAAGATAATAACAAAGAACTAAAGTCTTCCGAATAAGGTTTCAAAATTTTCATCAAACACCGAATAATTGAGCACATAATGATATTAAGAGACTCACAAAAAAAAACTATTACCAAATCCAAAATCACAAAACAGATTTGTAGATAATAATAATATTCAATTTGTGATCAAGCAGTGATCTCCTTCTTAAGTTTTGCAAGCTCTTGCCTAACAACACCAGCTTTCTACAAAACAAAACAAAACCAATTATCTCTAAAAAATCCAAAAACAATCATCAAAATCTCAAATTTTAACCAGACTAACCTTGATTTTAGCCAACATGATCTTAAACCTATCGAAATCATTGAGATTAGCTCTACGTTTCTGCACAATTAGCTTCCTTCCCCATGAGCTTTTCTCCCATTTGTTCTTCACATCTACAGAACTTTCACCATTTTTTAAGATTTCAAACACAATTTAACCAACATTACATTGCTAACAGTACTAACCAGCCTTTTCCATTGCTTCGATTAAAGCCTTCTTCTTCGGCACTCGGTTTATTTCAATTACGATATCTGTAAGTGATAATCTCTTGAAGTTCATTTGGATCCTCTCCATATCAGGAGCATCCACTAAAGCCTTTATGAAAACAACATCAACATATTCAAAATTTGCTAGCTAAATCTATGTTTCTACTTAATCAAACTATTTACAGAATCTGGAATTGAAATAGTTGAAACTCATTGGTACAAATAGATCTTACTCTGTTTTGGTCAACGACGTCGACGATGACGACGAGCTTTCCATGATCTTTGCCGTAGTTCACAAGTGCTACTCTTCCGATCTCAACGTACCTCTTGAAAACCTGAAACAAATCAATATTAAACATCAAATCTCACAATAGTAGGATACATACGCTTCATCTGAAAGTATATCTCACCATTTTCGCCGCCGGTAACTTGGAAAGTTGAAGCTCCGAGTGAGTGAAATAGAACAAGCGACGGCTGGCTAAGGAAGAACCGATTTAGGGTTACGCAAAAGAGACTATATATACCCTACCATCATTTTTTATACTTTTAAATTTGGGCCTTATGGCCCAAATAAATATCTAAAAAGAGTAGTTTTTTCTACGCAAGGCCCATATTAGATCTATTATAAAACGTTACTTTCTCTGAAAACTTTTATCATCATCTCTCAATCTAATCCTCGTCGTCTTTTTTTCCTTGGTTCAGAAATCGAAAGCCTCCATAGATTATATAACACCACGACGAAAGGTCTCTCTCTATACCTTTGAGAAGAGACGAATTGGTTTTAGGAAGATCTGTGGGTAAACAAATCTGAGAAATTAGTCATTATTTTAGGGTTTGTTAATCCGATATGAAACCATATGAAGATTGGGTATATGAATCATGGACAGTAGATTGTGAATGTGGTGTGAATTTTGATGATGGTAAAGAAATGGTAGATTGTGATGAATGTGGTATTTGGGTTCATACTCTGTGTTCTCGTTATAATAAAGGAGGAGATGATTTATTTGTTTGTCACAAATGTAAAATCAAAAACAATGAGAATAATGTTTCTAAGTCATTTGTTAATTCAAAGATCTTGGGAATGCGTAATTCATCAAGTGAGAAGAACAATGATGAGATGTTGTTTCCATTGAACAAGTCTTGTTTTGAAATTCCAAAGAAATATAGCGTTCATGTTCATGGAGTTCCTGGTGGTGATGATTTGAGTTTGTTTGAATGTGTTTCGCCGGTATTTTCTCGTCAGCTTTGGAAATGTTGTGGTTATGTGCCTAAGAAGTTGAAGTATAAGTATAATGAGTTTCCTTGTTGGGATGATAAGGAAAATGTTGGTGTGGTTGAAGATGAAGTTTTGTTATCGATGTCGAAAGGAAACAATGTGGATGATGATGATTACACAGAGAAGAGTTTGGTTTGTGATTTGAGTAAAAATAAGGAAAGGGAAGAGTTGCTGGAAGATTTTGATGATCGGGTTAAGAAGAAGGTTAAAATTGAAGAAGAAGAAGAAGAGAAGAAGAAGAAGAAGAAGAAGAAGATGATGATATAAGACTTTGATTTGGATTCAGAAGAAACATTTCTTATATTTTTATTGTAATTTTTAAAGTTATATTTATTGAATTACTATCACAATGCTCTAGGATACAACTATTTTTTCAAGGTTTATGTTTGTGGTATTGTGGGAAACAGGAAGAACAAAGTTGTGTAGCATATTCCAAATAGTGATTATAAACTCTACGATTAGTGATCCTTTTGTTCTCAAGGCCCAATGAAAGAAGAAAGAAGATAAGAGAGGTGAGGCTTAAGGAGGGAGATATATGCTTTGGCTTCAATTTGTTTTTTAAATTATCTTTGTGTCAATGCTTAGGTTTTTTACTTTTTAACTAGTTTATATTTTTCATGATTTTATTTGTCTTTGCCATCACCTAACAATTGTAGCTAGCCCTGGGCATTCGGGTCTTCGGTTCGGTTTTGGTTCGGTTCTTCGGTTCTTTGGGTATTCGGTTCTACGTAAATAAGTATCATTCGGGTATTTTTAAAATTCGGTTCGGGTTCGGTTCGGTTCTATGATAAAGAAATGAAAATATTAAAATAACCAAAATACCCAAAAAAACGGATATTTCGGTTCTACTTCGGGTCTTTGAGTATGTCGGTTCTAATTCGGGTCTTCGGATCTTCGGGTACATATTCAAATGGCCATGAAATATGCTAAATCTGTAACATATGCTAAACGAAGAGGTTGCATAGAGAAATATGAGGAATTAGGTTTAATTAATTATATCGGGTAATTGGTTCTTTTCGGTTCTTCGGGTATTACCCGAACCGAACCCGTTCGGATCCGAAAACAAAGATCCAATAGAATATTTTAATGGTACCGAAGCCGAGCCGAATCCGAAATTTCGGGTCGGAACCGAAGAACCGATCCGATTGCCCATGCCTAATTGTAGCAACCAAAGTCTAAAAATATGGGACACCTAGCACCCGAATGTTTGACTAGTGTCTAGCAAAATTTATTATTATACAATAAAGTACAATTTTACAATATAAAAAGTGTTAAAATAATGTATTATAGTAGATATTTTTAACATGTTTAAAAATCTTTTCCAATTTTTTTTTTCCAAACATGTAAATTCTTACTTTAAATAATTTAAAGGATGTATTATCAACAAGAATTACATTTTTTTAAATAAAATTGGACATATAAAAGTTAACAAAAAAATTTGGAAATTGGTATTTGCTTGGGAAATTAAATTGGCCAATGTTGTAGTATAATTGGAAAGAGATCACAGACCATACATAAATCGAGAATCGTGAATCCAACACAACCAAGCAACCAACAACAACAACATGACTTTGTTTCTCTATTTCTTCCCTTGATTCTCTCCATTTTCAAATTAACGTTGTTTCCTCACATTTTCTTTTCTCTCATCCGGATCCAATTGAATCCGAAGCTTTGAAATTTGTGGATCTTGGATCCTCTTAATTACCGTTTGATCAATCATCTTCAAAACGATGACGATACCTAATTCCGATTTCATGATTGAAAATGGAGTATGTGATTTTCCCTCAACTCCTGATGAAGAGAAACGTATTGTATTGGAACTAACTAACGAATCGGAGAACAACTTGAAGGAAGGAAACTTGTATTTTGTTATCTCTAAAAGGTTATATTCTTACTTTTTTTGAATTTTCTCTACGAAATTAGTATCATGCATGATTTCATTATAGTTTGATGCTAATTGATTCATAAATTGATTGATTGTTGTTGTACTGCTTAGATTTAGAATGATCTTGTGAATCTGGATCTACGATCTGATTTGTTTTTTTTCCCGATGAATTCTATGGATTATATGATTTGATCTGAGTCGAGGTTATTGTTTGTGTTAGTGTAGGTGGTACACAAGCTGGGAAAAATATGTTGAGCAATCAACAAATGAATCTACAAGGCCTGGACCAATTGATAACAATGATATTATCGAAAGTGGAAACGATGTTAATGATCCACAACTTCGTAGATTGCTTGTGGAAGGTGAAGACTATGTTCTTGTTCCTCAACGAGTTTGGAATAGACTTGTCCAGTGGTGAGCGTTTCATTTTTGTTTCATTTTTGTATTGTTTTTATGCTTGAGACAAGGTCTAGATTGGCTGCATGACTGTTTTGTTTATTTACTTTGCTTTTATACCTGATTTTCTTGTGCTCTACTGTTAATGAGATATGGTTTCAAGACCATAACTTGGTTTTATAACTCTTTTAGGTATAACGGAGGTCCTCCGGTAGTAAGGAAGATGATTTGTGAAGGGTTTTACACTAGGAGTTATAGTGTAGAGGTTTACCCACTCTGCCTTATGTTGACTGACGGACGGGATGAAAGTAGAACTACAATACGGTTGGGAAAACAGGTATAGGTGCCTTATCAGACTACTTACGCTTATTCATAGCCAAAGACTCTGTTTTCATCGTTAGACCTCACTTTGGTCCCTTTCTTACGTGGGTTTTTTGTGTTTCAGGCCTCTGTAAGGGAACTTTATGAGAAGGTTTGTGCTATGACAGGTGTAGCTCAAGAAAAGGTGTGTTCCCGAAATGTTTTATTTTCTTTTGCTGATAAATTATGCATCATTTCTTATGGAGATGCATTCTTTGCTTCGCATTGATATGTATAAGCAGGCTCACATCTGGGATTACTTCAATAAGAGGAAAAGTGTACTCTTAGATCCTTCATCTAACAAGAGCCTGGAAGAATCAAGGCTTCAGATGGACCAAGATGTAAGTAGCTAGAGAACTGTCTGTTACACTTATATTGAAATTTTGGACGAGTTACTTTTTTTTTTCATTCATTTTGGGTCATTGTCCTGAATCTTTGCTGAAGAGTATATTGTTGAGAGGAACTTGTTGGATAATGCATGGATCTTGAGTTCTTCTACTGTGACTGAGTGACTCAAACCGAAACTCATATTCTCATCTAACTCACTTAAATTCATTGTTCGGTTTTTTGTTCAACAATGACTGGTGCATATCATGCAGATTCTTCTTGAAGTTGATGGGTCGTTTTCTTCCGAAAATGCTATGAGCTCGGCAGGAAATGAGCTAGCTCTGGTACCTCTGGAACCTTCAAGGTCTCGTGTTACAATCGCTGGGGGCCCTACCCTATCTAATGGTCATTCCACCACATCCAAGTTTAGTCTCTTTCCGAAAAGCACTTCTGAAGATGATGGCTACGATTCTTTTCGTATTGATGGAAAGGAAGAGAAGGGAGGATTAGCAGGGTTGAGTAACTTGGGAAATACCTGCTTTATGAATAGCGCTCTTCAGTGTTTGGCCCACACACCTCAGATTGTTGAGTACTTCTTGCAAGATTACAGTGACGACATAAATAGAGATAATCCTTTGGGAATGTGTGTAAGTGCTTGATATTAAGTGCCATTTCTATTTCCTCATGCGAAGGTATTCACATGCATTCTGAATATAATTTTAACCATGAATTATCCAGGGTGAGCTTGCTATTGCATTTGGTGACCTGTTGAAGAAATTGTGGTCATCAGGAAGGAATGCAGTTGCACCACGCTCTTTTAAGACAAAATTGGCTAGATTTGCTCCACAGTTTAGCGGTTACAATCAGCATGATTCTCAAGTTAGTCAATTTCCCTAGCGTGTACAATGGTGCATTGTTGAGCAAATTCTTTGTTCCTGGCATTTTTGGATAATAAACACAATATTTCGATTTTTGCTCCTTATCTAATGTGTTGAATTGTTTTCAGGAACTACTTGCTTTCTTATTGGATGGTCTACATGAAGATTTGAATAAGGTGAAACGAAAACCTTACATTGAACTTAAAGATTCTGACAGTCGTCCAGATGATGAAGTTGCTGAAGAGCTTTGGAATTATCATAAGGCCCGAAATGATTCTGTTATTGTAAACGTCTGCCAAGTAAGTATTTCTTACCATTTCTTAAGCACTTCTCCCATTGAATGTTCATCTGGTTTTAGTTTTTCATATAAGTACTGGAAGATTCTATTTTCCCGACCATTTCTTATATGTATCAATTTCTTTCAGGGTCAATACAAGTCAACTCTGGTTTGTCCAGTTTGCCGAAAAATCTCAATCACTTTTGATCCCTTCATGTACTTGTCTTTACCTTTGCCATCAACACTCACGCGATCAATGACAATTACCGTGTTTTACTGTGATGGAAGTCATCTTCCGATGCCTTACACTGTAACAGTGCCTAAACATGGATCTTGTAGAGATCTCGTTACTGCATTAGGTACTGCTTGCTGCTTAGCAGATGATGAGAGCCTTTTACTTGCAGAGGTATGACTTGTTGCGTGTTTCTTTTTTGTATTAATATTTTTCCTTCATATTTTTCTATTTATTCTGAAATCCTTGACTAATGTGCGAATTGTCCTCTCAGATATATGATCATAAGATCTTCAGATATTTTGAGAATCCCCTGGAGTCACTGAGTGTGATAAAAGATGATGAGCATATTGTGGCGTATCGGTTAAATCAGATGCAGAAAGGATCAGGAAAAGCAAAACTCGAAATCCTTCATGGAGGGCAGGAAAGGTGAGCATCTTGGTTTGATTTGTTACTCAAGAACTCGTCTTTTTCCTTTTGCGTTCAACTTTATGGATCACTACTCTTGGATTCAACAGGGCTGTTCTGGAGAGTATTAAAGGCAGAGATGTGAAGCTTTTTGGAACTCCTTTTGTCAGATATGTCAACACAGAACCACTAAGTGGAACTGACATTGATGCAGTTGTGTCTGGATTTCTGTCACCTCTGCATAGGGTCCATGCCTCGTCTAAGATTCATAACGGAAGTGACAATGGCCACCTTCCTGATGCTGTGGCTGACGAAACATCCGGAAGTTTATCATCCCCAGATACTGAGACAGATGATGCATCTGATAGAGAGTTATCTTTCAGGATCTTCTTAACAGATGAACCTGGTCTGAACTTCAAACCACTTCATTCTAAGTCTTCTGTGAACACTAGTACCGTTACAAGGGTTTTAGTCGAGTGGAATGAGAGTGAGCATGAAAAATATGATTCCAGCTACATGAGAGACCTTCCTGAGGTTCATAAAACAAGTTTCTCTGCAAAGAAGACAAGGCAAGAAGCGATATCTCTGTTTTCTTGTTTGGAGGCCTTTTTAGCAGAAGAGCCTCTAGGACCAGATGACATGTGGTATATAGCTCGTATCTTGAACTTGTAATTGCATAAGATGATCTATTTCATTAAACTTTAACCATCTTTCTGGTGAACCAGGTTTTGTCCAAGCTGCAAAGAACATAGACAAGCGAATAAAAAGCTAGACCTATGGAAATTGCCAGATATTCTTGTATTCCACTTAAAACGGTTCACATATAGCAGATATCTCAAGAACAAGATTGATACGTTTGTGAATTTCCCAATTCACGATCTAGACTTGAGCAAGTATGTGAAAAACAAGAATGGCCAGTCATATCTATATGAACTGTATGCGGTTAGCAATCACTATGGTGGACTTGGTGGTGGTCACTACACTGCCTATGCTAAGGTTAGTGACATGTACACAACCTATTTGGTTTGTTTTTACTTGTGCATATGCATAATCTTACTCGCCACTAGTGCTTTTTGATTAGTTATTTATTTGATCATGTGTTTAATATGTTTCTGCAGTTGATTGATGAAAACAAATGGTATCATTTCGACGACAGTCATGTTTCATCTGTAAGTGAATCTGAAATTAAAAACTCAGCTGCATATGTTCTGTTCTACCGAAGAGTGAGAAGTGAAACCGAGACACAAACAGTTGAGATGTCTACGACTGATATGGATTAGTCAAAGACCTTAACTCTCACAATAGTGGCAAATCACTAAGTTGCTGGGTTTATCTCAATTGTCGGATTGGTCTCACTCAAGTCTGATGTCTGGTGATGAAGACACCTTTATTCAGAGGGTTTCGGCTTCAGGTATAGAGATATCTCTATCGTAAGGTAAGATTTTAGGTTGGGAAGATTTGTTGATTAGGGAAATTTCTACGTGAAATGGTAATTGTTTTGGGAAGTAAAACAAGTGATGAACAGGCTTTACAAGTGGTAGAGACTAGAGAGATGGAAGTTTATGTGAAGTTAAATCATTCATTGTGATGTTCAATACGAAGTAGTTGTTTGTTACTTTTTTTGCTTGGTCATAGCTTTTGGTAGCTTCTGATGAAACTCATATTGATATAAAGCTACGAGGAAACTTTGTTATATGAAATTTATCATTAGGAAAATGGTTAAATGTTTTTTACAACATGGTCGCACTGATATTGAAGGTTTACAAATACACATACAAGACACGTGCTTCTTTTTCTTTTTCTTAGATCAATCATCTAGATGTGTTAGTTCATGAATTATGTCACCATCAGGTGCGAGACCATGGGAAACACTATACCCCAAGAACAAAAACTTCACACAATAGTATTATTCATAAATTAGCAACATAACTCACACGATAGTATTGTTCAAAGGTACATATATATTCAACACAACAACATAGTACAATAATAAAGAAATTCTCATTCACAAATCTGTTTTATTTTTGCCTTCAATCAGTTTTCATCGTAGTATCGTTGTAGGATCTGTGTTCTTACAGATACTGGGATGACTACATTGTGCACATTGTCGGTCCATGTCAAACTTCCAAAGTAGTAACCAGTGTTAACTTTGTGTGTAGTGGAGACTCGAACTGTGAAAGATAACTTTGTAGCATTAGAGTTAAACACTAACTCCGTGGGCGTAACAGCCACGTTAATACCCATTGGAGGATCGATCACGACCTTGTATACCGAGTCGCGGGGTCCAACATTAGTGACGGTTCTAGTGAGAATGACTTCATCTCTAAGGTTTGGGATTGTGATGGAAGGTAAGTTTAGATCAAGAACAGAAGGCTTGGGGTTAGGACATATTGTCTTTTTACCGAGAACTCGAGAAATGGAGGTATCATCATAATCAGCTGAGCATAAGTACATGACATAATCATTTGTGTTCATGTCATATACAAGACCTGGTTTTGCAGCTTTCTCTGGATTCACAAGGCCACCTCCAAAATCAAAAGGATCTGCTAGCTTTCGGTTTGACCCGTCTGCGAATATAGGTTCTCCGGATGGATCAGTTTTCCAAGCTGCAATGTAAAGATGTGTTCCTTTAGATGAGTATATTTTCTTATTAAAGCATTTGAAGATGATAATAACCTGTAGTAACAATAGCTGATTTGATAGCAGAAGGAGACCAATGAGGATATAATGATTTAAGGAGCACTACAACTCCTGAAACAACAGGAGTAGCCATTGATGTTCCTGACATTAACGTATATCCTCTGAAGCTTAATGAATTATTGGGAGAAGTAGCTGCTAATATGTTCACACCAGGTGCTGCTATATCAGGCTGCCATAACATAGAAATGGTTATCAAAACATAATATGAAAACCTAGAATCTTACCTTAAGAGGTTGAAAATGTACGAAAACATGTTTTTTTTTAATATTAGAAGTTCAAGTCCAAAGACACTTTTACCAGTTGAGATATCACGCTCAAAGGGTCTTACCTTAAGAATGGCCGGAGAAATTGAATTGGGTCCCCTTGATGAGAATGTTGCTACCTTTGTAGCCACGGGTTGTCCAACGAGTGTTCTTGAAGCTAGTATCCTTACAATAGGAGATCTAAGTAACAAACAAAAACCGATATGTTTCATAAAAAAGAAATGTTTTTAGTCCATTGAGTCTAAGTGTTTTGGTTATATACCCTGTGGACCGTATATAGAATAAAATGTCAGTCCCGAGCTCGAAGTCTACGGCAACATATGGAAAGTTTCCGAATGTGGTAAGCAAGTGTTTTGGATTTCTTGCAATGATGACCCCAACACCACCAGCATTTCTTACTGCGACTACAGCGTCCATAGGACTTTTTGTGAAGCACAATACAACTTTTCCTTTAATGGTATTGTTGGGGCTAGTAGAGAGATCCTCACAGTCGCTGCAAGTTAAGATTAATGAACTTACAACTCAAAATCAATTGATCCTTTATATATTACTAAGATCCATTGTCCAACTTCCGATGTGAGACATTATTCTCGATAATTCTGTCTTACACATCAAAGTAAAAAAAACACGAAATAAGTAATTTAATATTACCCGGAAAGTGGATAAGCAAGACCAACAAAACCGAGTTCTGGACCGGGATAGATTGCTTGACCCTTGATTGAGTAAAAGACAAGATCTTTTATACATTACAAATGTATAAAAATGGTTTAGAACATTAGAAAAACTCTAATCATGAATATAAGTATACCAGCATTGTTATATTGTTCCCTAGTGTAATAACTGTTGGAAAAGACCGGTCTAGAGTTGTTGCAGCCACTGTCAAGATCCAAGGAGCTACATTCACAACGGTCTGAGCATCCGGGCCATCATTACCAGCTGCAGCTACAACAGAAATGCCTTTTGCTACTGCATGGAATGCTCCAACAGAGGTCATCTCTCTTGCATCAGTTTCTGGATATAGAGGAACCCTAGGTCCCAAGGATAGTGACAAAACATCAACACCATCATGGATAGCTTCATCCATTGCTTTTAAAACATCAGCTGTTGTACATGTTCCGCTCCTAAGCCAACAAGCCTTATAAATAGCTAAACGGACACCAGGAGCACCACCTCTTACAGTTCCTTTTCCGAGACCTAAGAAACTTACATCAGGCACAAAAGAACCACCAATGGTCGAGGCGACATGCGTGCCATGACCATGAAAGTCTCTTGGGGAAGCATACTCAGGGTTCTCTGTTCTGTTCACGACTCCAAAGTCAGCTAAAAGACCATCAACAAAGAACTTTGCTCCTATCAACTTTTTATTGCAATGAATCGAGGCGTTGAATTGTTCTCCAGACTCACAACCACCTTTCCAACGACTTGGTGTAGGTCCATAACCTTTGTCGTTAAACATTTCGGATTCCGGCCACACTCCTATAACAGTATTATATGGTTTCTATTAGTAAACATGTCTTTAAAAGAATCAGCTATATGTATAATACCTGTGTCAATGACTCCAACGATGACTTCTCTTCCCATGTTAGCCTTATGTAGAATACTACTTGAACTACCCGGAGATATACCCAAGTAATCCCAAGTTCTTGTAGTTGTAAGTTCATATAGTATATTTGGTATGACATGTACTACTTCAGGCAGTTCTGTTCATAAAAGAGCATTGATGTGTTCAGACAATTAACTAGTTTATTTAGGGCTGGTCCAGAGGGTAGACCACATAGACGGTCTTTTAGGCCATCCAATAATTTAGAGACATTATTTAGGTTTTAAGATATGTTTACATATATTTTAGATTAATAAACAAAATTCGTCTAAATCATCCAAAATAATTGTGAATAGTTGGACCGGCGCATTTAGGTCAAGTCAAGAAACACATAAGAGTTTAACCCTAAAAGAACCTGAGATTTTCTGAGCTTGGGACTCGGTGAGCTTTGCAGCGAATCCGGAAAAGCCATGTCGATAACTATAGACTATTGAATCATAGACAGATTCTTTACTGAAAACAAGATAATGACTCAAGTAAGTAACTATATGTAATCTTTTAATATCTAATTAAGTAATACTAAAGCATAACCTTCCAAGAAGTGACCACAACAACTTATGGTGAGATCTAGTGACAAATTCAGGATCATCATGTTCCTTCTCTCCCAAGTAAACTATATAAACCTATAGATCAGAACAAACTAGGTGATCTTAGATATGGTTATGTTGCATGATCAAGAAAGATCTAAGTGTAACCATTACCTTGCTCTCAGCTACAACGAAACTGTTATGAATATTCAGAATTATAGTAAGAAATAATAACAGAAGAATAATGGTTTTGCCCATTTTATTTCTTGAAAGAGAGATTGTTACAATGTTCATAGATGAAGCAAAAGGCTTTATATAAGGTAAAGTTTTTGAAGACTTCTTCTATGACTAGTTTATGTTATGCCATTAACTTGATCTCTTTTTGTTAGTTAAATCCATGTTGTTGCTTGTTTTTTCAGAGTCTAGGTTGATTTAACATAGTTATATTTTATGATTTCAAACATTGAATTTTAAATATAAAGCCGCCTTGAATAGTTCTCCTATGGGATTAGAAGATATTAAAATAATAAAACTAGAGTTGTATCTTTGTTAAATTATTTCCATTATACTCTCTTTTGTTTTATTATTGTACACATATTAAGAAATTTATTTTGTCATAAAAAGTTGTGTTATTTAATATATAATATAAATAATTTAACCAATTATAAAAATAACTATAAACTACAAGAACATCTTATAGTTTAAAACATAAAAAATCTCTAAATATCTTATATAATGAAAATAGAGGGAGTAGTTTGCAATTTGATTAGTTATGATAAAAACACAGCAAAGAAAAGAAAATATTATAGTTTTTTTATCTGACCAATTCTAATTTTTATTATATTTTGATATAAACCAATTCTAAATTATGGTAAGCATGAAGTCTTTTTTGGCTAACCTATCTTAACATAAGAGTAATCTCTGGTCGTAAACTAACTAGAGGTTCTTAATATTTACCAATTCAATATAAGAAAACATTGTCCAAGAAACTACTCTAGCGTTCTTGATCTAACTCAATTCAAACATCCATAAGTAACTTATTCAGAGTTAATATCTAACTTTTTATTTTTATTTTTTTATTTTATTATTATTTATATCTTTTATAATATTAAAATTATAATAAAGTGAAATATACAAAAATCTAAATTAATATATTTCTCTATATATGAGTTTTTGATAATTTGAATATTTATTTATGTTATAAATATATTTATATGTATGATATTTGAATTTAAATAAACACATTATATGACAGATACTTCAACTTTTGTAGTGTTAAATATTAATTATATTAAATATTAGATAAGTATAATATAATTTATCTATTTGGATAACAAAATATTATTATTATATTTTAATTATCCATTTACATGATAAAGTATAGTTGTTATTTATTTTTATAATAAAAAAATAATAAAAATACATAATTTTTAATATAAAAAATTATTAAAATGATAATATAAGTTATTCAAAATAAATAAATATATACAAAAACTGCATATATTAAATATGAAAGCTTGTTAGATTTTATTTTCTAAAAAAAATAAATTTTATAAATAAATTTATTAGATAATTATGTGAATTATTATAGTTATAACTTGAACATCAAAATTTATATTTATAAATTTGTTTTGATATTTTAAAAATTTTGATTTGAAATTTTAAATTTTAATATTGTATATCATATATGTATATTTTAAAATTAATTTAGTAAATATGCAAAAAAAGATATAATCAATATTTGGATAATTTTTTTTATTAGTACAGATTTAACAATATATTAAACATAAATAAAAATATTTACCTTCACAATAAATTAAATAAAACAAAAATATATTATTGGATATTGTTTTTCCTCAAATATACTTTCACAATACAATTCTAAACCAATAATAAATTTCATAACTTCTATGCAAAAAAAAACATAATCAAATTTTTACATATATCATTCTCTAATAGTTTGCTTCTCCTTAAATATTTATGAAAAAGCAAAAGTATAAATTCAGTGTGTCATTAACACATATTTAATATTGGTCAGTAAAATTAATATTTACAATGTTTATTCTTTAATATTTGTTTTTTCTAAGTTTGTTATAAAATAAAAAAGTAAGTTAATTGAAACAAATAAAAATAAAAACAAACTTAACTACTCAACATTTGATATGGTTTTACTATTAGTAAAACCAATCAACAACTAACTAAAATAATAAAACGACACACTCACAAAAAAATAACAATTGCCGACACATAAATAGAATTTTTTAAATATTCTTTTTAACGTCTCATTTGGTGTTTAAAATTCTGCTATTCCTTTATTACCAATCAAAAGTATAATAATAGTTTAAATTAGAATGATAGACAAATACAAAATACATGAATCTCTGCAGAAACGTAATAATCTTTGCAGTCTTTCATTTGTCTCCGAAAAATTTGCTCATTTAGAATTTTATTTTAGGTGAAAGGTATATTAAATTTTACTACAGTAATAATCATTATCTTTTAGTTTTATATTGGTGAATTTTACAACTGTAAATTTTTAATTTAGGGTTATTACATTAGCAATAAGAAGAGAGTAGTCTCTCATGATGCAAAAACCTCTACTAAAATTTATGATTTATAATCTGAAACACATTATTCAATGTAAATTACATATTTTTAGTGAAATGAAGATCATATGGTTTGATTTGTGTTATTTCAAAAACAAATATTTTATATAAAATGATAAACCAAAAAGTAGATAAAAATTCTTTAAAAACTTTAGAGAAGAGCAATAAGATCCAAGAGTAGCAATGAACCTTTAGATATAGAAGTTGGACAACCCATTGTAGAGCAATCATCAAATATATTTATTCTATCTAAAATAAATATACATTTATTGTTAATATTAGCGATGTGCATAATACTCAATGGATCGGGTTGGGTAAAATCTGATTGGATTTAGGTTTATCGGATTTTGACATCTACAAGTTTTGTTTTTTTTGAATCATATAGGGGACAATTCGGGTTTAAAATGTCAATTCCGACGAAAACCTAAAATAAATAGATACCCAAATTTTCTTAATTTTTTCATACCTGAAATACCCAAAAATATATCTAAAACTCAAATATTTCACAAAAATTATTTATATCCAAAAATCTAAATTTTTAACCAAATTATCCACTTTTTAAATTATTTGATATAAATTAATATTTTATTTATTTATTGTTTATATATTTTATTTATATAATTTTTTATTTTATTTTTATTTTATTATTATTTGTATCTTTTATAATATTAAAACTAAAATAAAGTGAAATATATACAAAAAAATTAAATTAATACATTTTTCTATGTATGATTTTTTGATAATTTGAATA
>KE156281.1:39070-53698 GCA_000411055.1 Leavenworthia alabamica
GTGAATTTTCAGATTTATTCAATTTGAATTAGAAAATATTTTTTTTATCCAAAACCGAACTAAATAAACCGAACAAACCGATATTTGTTTCGGTTTTACTTCAGAACTGATTTTTGAAAACCAAACAAAACGAAAAAACGGAAAAACCGAACCGTTTAAATCGAATAAATCGAATGTCCAGGGCTAGGAGCATCGATGAATCCAGCTCCAAGTTTAGGACCTGCAATGGTATATAATTGCTACAATTATATACTTTGGATAATTGTAGCCTACAAAGGACTTTGGATCTACATACTTTCTCCAATACTGGGTTTATAACACGGTTAGATATTTAAGAAATAACCAAAAGTGGTTCGTTTTTGAATACAGTCAGGAGTGGTAGCTCTGGTTAAGAAAATAAATAATTATAGCAAAAGGGTAGATATTTATGCTACGCAAGGAATTAGAATCGAACCCGCTGCAGATCAATTATTAAATATAAATTAATATTTTTATTTATTTATTATTTATATATTTTAATTATGTAATTTTTGTTATTTTTTATTTTATTTTATTATTATTTATATTTTTGTAGTATTAGTTAATCATATAAAAATTTCAAGTATAATTTCATATTAATCGATTAACTTTTAAAATTTTAGATATAAAGTTATGTTAATTATTTAATAATTTTATGTATTATTTTAGGTTAATCAAGTAAGTTTTAGATTTTTGAGTATAATTTAGATTTAATCAATAATAATCTCGTATTTTGAACACAGATTTCGATAAATCATAAGAAAAATTTAATTTTTTGGTATAAAAACCCGATCCAAATGGATATCTAAAGCGATCTAAAATATTATATTATTCCATTGGAGTGTAGGATCACCAACCTGAATCGAACCGAACCCGATTGAATTATACCCGAATCCGATCCGAAATATTAAAATTATTCCATTGGAGTGTAGGATCACCAATCCGAAAAAACCAAACCCGAATGGGTTTTACCCGAATCCGACCCATCCGCCCGAATGCCCGGGGCTAGTTCTAACAGATATTGGTATTACCAGACTGTGCATTGTATCACTCCAAGTCAAGCTTCCGAAATTGTAGCCACTGTTTACTCTGTGTGTGGTCTTGACTCGAACCATAAAAGATAACTTTGTAGCCATTGAGTTGAATACTAGTTTCATTGGCTTTACAATAACATTAATACCCATTGGAGGATCAATCACATGACCTTGTATACTAAGTTGCGGAGTCCAACATTAGTTACGGTTCTAGTGAGAATGACTTCATCTCTTAGGTTTGGGATGGTGATGGAATGTAAATTTAGATCAAGAACAGAAGGCTTGGGGTTAGGACATATGATTTTGTTTCCGAGAACTTGGGAAATGGAGGTGTCATTGTAATCAGCAGAGTACAAGTACATGACATAGTCATGTATGGTCATATCATATATAAGACCTGGTCTCACAGCTTTCTCTGGATCCACTAAGCCTCCTCCATAATCAAACGGATCTGCTAGCTTTCGGTTTGACCCGTCTACGAATATAGACTCTCCGGATGGATCAGTTTTCCAATGTGCAATGCAAAATGTGATCAGTAAGTTATTATATAACCCTAACTATGTATCTGAAGAAATGAAGATGATAAAAACCTGTAGTGATAATAGCTGATTTAATAGCAGAAGGAGACCATTGAGGGTATAATGATTTAAGGAAAACTACAACTCCTGAAACAACAGGAGTAGCTATTGATGTCCTGACATCATATCAATTCCTCTATTACTGAAAATATTATTGGGAGAAGTATCTGTTAATATGTTAACACCAGGTGCTGCTATATTGGGCTGCCATAACATAGAAGTGGTCTGTTGCACCATTAAGACCTATATGTCATAATTCTAAGTACCTTGGTATTACCAAAGACAAAACTGCTTTGCAGATTTAGAACCATCGCCATAATAATAATATTGGTTGAATTTATTATTTATTACGAAATTTCATGATTTCTCTTGTCAGGTGGGTTCTTCCAATAAACTTATTCCAAACAAAATCAGCCAAACTGTTTGGTCTAGTTTGGTCCAGTTTGGCTAATCTGGTTTGGTTACATGTAATATTTTTTCGATAGGTTACATGTAAATTGTAAACTTTCTAATCTATTTATTTTCCTTTTTTTTTTAGATTTAAAATATTTGTTAATTGTAGCTACTAATTTCACGTTTACATGATTAATAAAACAAAAAACATCATCACTAACATGAATATTTTATTTTTTTATTTTATCGTAAATATAGAAACTTATCAACCAATCAAATCAATAACTCTTGATTACAGGGGCGGACCCATGTGAGAGCATGGTGGGACACGTGCCCCATGCTACTTTAAATAATTTTCCTATAAATTTCTAGCAAAAATCATTAGTTAGTCTATGTGGTTAAAGATTGCCCCATACTTATTAAAGGTTCCTAGTTCAAATCCCTAATGTTACATTATATTTGTTATATTAAAACTTTTAAAATTTTTGTGCCCCATACCTAAATCTCTGCTGGGTCCGCCACTGCTTGATTAGGCAACACATTCATAATTAACTAATAAACACAACAAGAACAAAAAAAAGGGTAAAATCATAGTGTAATAATCAAGAAGGAATCATAGTCTCGAAGCAATGAAGACCGTCAAGCTCTGGTGCAAACCTCGGTTTTTTCTTCACCACAACCTTCTTCGTTGTCTTCTCCATAGCCATGGCTTGAACACCAGAGGAAGAAACAGATGATCCCTTAGAAGATGAATTAG
The DNA here is from genome assembly GCA_000411055.1 of Leavenworthia alabamica. NCBI lineage: Eukaryota > Viridiplantae > Streptophyta > Magnoliopsida > Brassicales > Brassicaceae > Leavenworthia > Leavenworthia alabamica. The sequence goes on from KE156281.1 coordinate 41,851, forward strand.
AAGTAGGAACATTGCTCCACATAACATATGCGCAAAAGGAATCAAACATACTAAACAATGAATTCATGATTCTATAATCAAAGAGAGAGATTGTATTAAACTCAAAAGCTTTTACGTATTTTGTGAAGAGAAGAGAAGTGAATGGGCCAGAGTTATATAGCAATACAAACCGACTCAATAATAACAATAAATGAATCTTTATGATAATACCAAATATCTATGAGAATATACGAAGCCTATTTCCTAATATATTATGAAAACCTTATCTAAAGATAAAGATAATTGTTATTATATTTTCCTAATATTCGTTTATATAGATAGAACTAACTTTGTTTTCCTTTTTTCAAACAGTTTCGTAATTAATTTTCCTTTTTCCGGTTATGAGTTCCTTTTTATTATTTCACTTTTTTAAAAAGGAGTTCTACCTTTTTTTTTTTTTCTTACAATGATACATTATAACAATTTAAACTTAAAAGTTAAATGTATAATTCAAGGTTTTTTAGGCTTTGGCAAAAATCCCGAATTCAAAATACCGAATCCGAACCAAAAAGAAAACTGAATCCGAAATGATAAAATTCCCTAATATATAGTAAAAAATTTATATCCAAACCCAAACTCAAACCGAACCGGAAAAATTATAGATATCCGAAATACAATTATATACCAAAATATATTAACTTTATTAAAATTTATATAAACTAATTATGTAAACCATAGTTATAAACTCAAAATATTAATTGTTTTAAGATTATAATAACTAAAATATTCAAAATAACTAAATATTTTAAATTATTTGTTATATTTGTGAACTTTAGCAAAAAATTTGTTTAAGTATTTTTGATATTTTAGATAAAATTTAATAAATTTAGTAAAATTATCCGAGCCGGATTGTAGCAAAGTATTTTTAGATATTTACACGTACTAATTGTTTAGAAACGAACCCGACCCATACCCAACCCGAAAACGAAGAACCGAACTCGAATCCAATCCAAAATTCTATAAATATCTATATGGATACAAAATTTATCTACACTAAATCTGAACCCGAACCGAGTACCCGAATGTCCATGCCTAATTTTTTGTAATGTTGTAAATACCAACTGTTATATTATTCTGTGTATTCTCATATTAAAATTAACAAAATATAATTAGTAAAAGAAAAAAATAAATTGTGAATACCATCTATTATAGAGATTTGTGAATATTCTCTCATATTTGAAAAATCTAATTGTATATATATATATATATATATATNTTAGATATACAATGGCTCACATGGTAAATAATTTCATACAAGAGTCTATGATTTGAGCTCTCATCTTTGTATTGATATAGATATTTTCGTCTTTCAACAACGATTATAAAATAGAGTTTAAATTGAGATTAAAACGGGACATAAGAGAAGATGAGAAACACATAAAGTGTCAATTGAAATTATTGCTCAAGCAGAATCGATGGAACATGGAAGAAGAAAATGTTGTGAATTTTAGTCACAAAGGAAAAATAAAGTTAAGTAGAAGTAATTGGGCTTAATCTGGTTAAGCCCAATAAGAAAATGTGTTATGTTTAGGGTTTTAACTAGCCCAAGTATTTTGAGTAGTAGTTGTAGTCTAAAGATTACTTGTAAACTAGTGTTATTGTTACCTACAACTGTGGTTAGTAGTAGTTATGATTAGAGTCCAAGGGAGTGTATTGTAGCAAGTAGAGACCTATACTATTAAGTGTGTGTGTGTGTTAAGGTTGAAGCATAGATAATACACATGATCAGCTATTAAAGAGAAATCTTTATGTGAAAGAGAGATGAAGAGAGGAAAATGGACTTGATTCTACAAAATTTGACAAAACACTATAAAGAGGAGGCTACAAAACTGGGATGGATCAGACAAAAGCGAACAACTTCAATAGTAAAATGTCTGCAATGTTGTCATGAGTCCTCAAAACCTCATCTGTTGAAACCTACAAAAGAAAAGTCAATTATGGAAGCCTAATAGACAATGGCCAACACCGATGGCTTATAAGAGAAAGAATACAAAATAAAGCTCATGCTACACCAACTTCTTATTAGGGATATCAACATTGAAAGTTTTACATGAAACTCACTAATATATAAAAGATTATAGGTTAATCCATTCATTACCAATTGATTTTGAATTAAAAATTCATAATTTAACATCGTATCATAGCCTAGTGCCGGAAAGCGGGTCGGTCCACAACTCACAATCCGCAACCCACAGATTTTCAAAAAAAATAAGCAACCCATACCCGTCTCGAATAAACTAAAAATTTCAAAATTAAACCCGCATCTGCAAAACCAGCAAAGCTTGCATTCCAACCCGCAACCCACCAATTTTTTAATATAAAATCATAAAAAAAAATTTTAGAATCCGTAAAAATTGTAAAAGATCCATAAAAAATCACAAAAACCCGTAAAAAAAAAATTAATTTGGTTAAATATAAAATTTAAGCAAAAAATATAAAAATAAAATAAATAATCTAACACTAAAAAAAATTGACGGGTTGGTGGTTACCTCGCGAACCCGTAGGTTTCGAAGAAAAAATATGTTGAAAGTGAGTTTCAACCCGCGAGACCCATAGAAATATGAATTTAAAAACTTAAGCTCAAACCCATCCCAGTATTATCAAAGTCAGATCCATATATTGTCCAGCCCGATTTATAGGTCTGACCCAAAACTATGTCCACTGATATTTGCCTTAAAATACCGAAATCTGTAATCATAAGATAATCATTTAGAAGAGATGTATTAGAGATAAATATCTCACACTGAAAATTGTACAATAAATTTCAATAATATATAAAAGATATTAATCACTTCATTCAGTGCCAATTGATTTTGAATTAAAAGTCTATAACTTAACATATCTTTGCTCCCTTTTGGTTCTCATGCTCATGTGACCTAGCTTCGGCAGATCTTAGTGCATTCATTGAACTCTTTATAAACAAACACATCTCTTGCTTTCACTGAATCCCATATGGGACCCTCTAAATTGTCTGCTAACCCAATACAATTATGGTTGTTATGATTAGTCATGCTATAGTTGACTTAAACAAGCCACTTGTATGAAAAATAATATATAAGTATATATACATAATTGCACAGAGACTTTTATAACCTTAAAAGCAAGACTATAATGTTACATTTATATATAGTTTTGAAAAGTCATAGTTGTGAAAGTTTTGTCTTATTCTTTAACAACATTTTGTTAACATTCATAAGAAAAAACAAACTGATCTTGAACCATCCTCTTATTAATTAGATCAAACATAGTTTTTATTCTTTTTCCTACAATAACTAAAGAGCCAGTTCAAGCTTTATTAGACTATTGAAGCTTTGAAGGCGTCGAGACAACTCGCAGTAGCAAGTGATCTATCCCAAAACTTGTCCCAATACTCAACAAAAGGAAAGCTTTTATAAACAGCAAGAGAGTCTTGTTCATTGATCAGCTCATTTGCAGGACCAATCACTGCATCTGTTGATGGAAAATAGAATGTTGGAATCGATAATCGCTCGTTCTCGGTGTTCACTATGGCTCTATGAAGCACACTTTTGTACTTATCATTGCTTATGACCTGAAAACAAAGGAGACACAACATAATTTAGCATATGAAAGTGAGAAAATAGAGGAACTTGATTACTTTATACTATGAAATCGGATAGATCGACCAAACCAGAATCTAACGGTCGAGATAAATAATGAAGATTATTGAAATAACGAAGATATAATTATTGAAGAGTCAAGAACGATATGAAAGATTGTGTTAATAAATGTTAATACTATATTATTTATTTCTATAATTTTCATTACTTATCTCGACCGTTAGATTCTGGTTTGGTCGATCTATCTGATTTCCTAATACTTTACCTGCATTTGGTCGCCAATATTGACGATGAAAGTGTTGGGAATTGGATTAACCGAGACCCATTTATCATCCTTAAAGACTTGTAAACCCGAGACTTGGTCTTGAAGAAGGACAGTAATAACTGTTGGATCTTTATGTCCGGGAAGTCCATAAGTTAGCTCAGGCTCGGGACACGGTGGATAGTAGTTAAAAGCCATGTGTTGAGCATGTTGGCCTAATATATTACTAATATGGTTGCTTTCAAGACCTAAGCTCTCTGAAATGGCTTCAAGAAGTCTCAAGATTAAGGCTCTTACGCTTTTCGCATATTCAGCAGTGGTTTCTCGGAAGGCGATAGGACTAGAAGGCCATTCTTGAATGTAATCTTCAATAGGAAAGCAATGGATTCGAAGGAAGTCTCTCCAGTTCAAGATTTTGTCTGCGTTGACATTGAAGCTTGTGGAGACTCTTGTAGTCTTTGTTGAATCTGATGAATAGAGTTTGAGTCTTTCACTCTCTGGTTGATGGAAGAACTCTCTTGCAACGTTTAGCATTTTATCAACTGTTGTATTAGGTACTCCATGATTCTTGATCTTGAAGAAAACAAATAAAAAATTCGATAAGATAATAAGATAATAATTTTTTTGAAACTCCCGTATAAAAATATAGTTCCAATAATATCATAAATTAATAATTATAAATTTTAGACATATATAACTATAAGCAGATATAATTAATTCAATTTAATAAAATATGATTTCAGTGTTGTTTATCTTTTCTTAAATTTTGAATATCGTTAGAGCTCATCTTTCACTTTTTTATTACATCAAACACTTTTACTGTTGTTTTTTATCTGCATCTAAAAGTTGTAAGGAGTTTTATACGTTATAATTGATTCCATATGCGTAACTCGTTTGAAAGATGTCATAATATCGTCTTCAATTTTTTTATCAGCATTAAAGACATAAACTACAACTTTTTCTAAACTCTGAAATTCTGAACATAGATTATTTTCACCCGGATAATTGAATAGACTATTAATATATATTTTATTTCGATAACTAAGATTATTGATCACAACTTCAAATTCATGAATGTTGTTTTCATAAGTTGAATCCTCTTCTAAATTCTTTGAGGCACAATCATCTGATCGAATTTTGTAGTGTCGAAATTTTTTATTATTATCACTTGATGAACAATAACTGTCCAAATAGAAACTGTAAAATTGATAGTATTCATGAATTTCATATATGATTTTTTTTTAAATTTCATTTACATTTAATTTTTTTTTAAAAATATTATAAATCGAAAAATATTTCTATAAATTAACAAATATTAATTTATAAATAAATTAATATCACGATAAATTAATAAAATATCAAAGTTCCAACAATATTAATTTATAGAGGTTTTAATGTATTTTTAATTTAATATTTGGGTTGAGTATTTAGTGGTTGAGTTTAGTTTTTATTATTTGGGTTGAGTATTTAGTGATTGGGTTTAGTATTTATTGTTTGGGTTTTGTGTAATTTCTCAAAAATATAATCTAGTTTTTAATTTAATTGAATTATTAAATGTTAATTTTGTTTTAAATTAATTTTAGTGGTATTTGTGGAAATTAAAGTTAATTTGGTGGTATTTTTGAGAATTGCCCAAAAAAATATTAGGTAAAATTATATTAAAAAAAATATTTTGCATGTTTAGCTACATAATCGAAAAAATAGAGAATATAATAAAAACTTACTTCTTTTGTTTAAAAAAATATAATTTAAACAAATTTTCACATAAATTAAAGAAAACATCTAAATTTTTTTATATCTTTTATTATACACTAAACAAATTCTCTCTCTAATTAATATAATTAAGTTTAAATAATAAGAATAAAAATGAAAATTTTAATATATAAATTTACATTAAAAACATAAAATTGTTCTTTTGGTAACAAAACTTTAAAACCATGATATTTTTTTGGAATCGGAGAGAATATTTGGAAAAATCATATATGGTTGTTTCATTAAAACCATAAACAGGAAAACGAATTTGAAACAAAACCGATATCGGGAAAAAGAGTACAAACCACCTATGAAAGAAATTGACAAAAGCATAACTGAACAAGAGACTACGAATTTGAATCTGAAGCTGAGGTGACAAAGAGAGATATGGCAATGAAAACAGAGTAAACTTGAAACAGAGAAAACCTAAACGTGACGTTACCTGGAAGAAGCCATAATTGGAACAAGCATTAGCAAGTTTATGGACAATATCAACTCGATTGGGTCCATGGAGCTCTTGAAGATCAATCAAAGGTATGCTATCGCCTGAAGTCTTGACCTCCGACAAGTTTGGTCGGTCGGAGATGGGTCTGACATAATTTGAAGGGACGTGCCTAACAGAGGAAGCGAAATCAGACAATAGAAGTTTAGATGTTGCAGAAGCTGCCATGATTGAATACTTTGGTAATGTCGAGAGATACATATGCTCTATGTATATATAATATACAAAGTGTGGTCCATAAGCAAATTAAAAAATTAATAATACAGTTCATTTAATTAACATCTTGTTAAGTTAAAACTCTTCAATATTATTAAAATAAGACCAAACAAATCTTGTTTTTATAAACAAAATCTATAATAATCTTGTTTTATATAAAATTATTTTACCTAAAATATACCTTTATATTTTTTTATGCATAGATCATAGACTGACTGGCTTATTTTACTGACCAGGTCTAAGTGTAACGTGTAATGTGTGTTATTGTGCACTTTTAACGTGTAATGTGGAACATGCAAGTGTGATGTCAGCAATGTGACGTCATTCTAAACTTTAGATGCCGTGATATCTCCGCCCAGTAATTAATTAACAACTAGCATAATTGTATTATTACTTGCATATGTGTCGTATTATTTTATTTTAAATAATAGATTAATTGTCAATGCTCTGTGTATGCATGTATTATTAAAAAAAACAATGGTTGTATATGATTTTGATTTTTTCATTGATTTCGATTCTTCTATTAAAGTTGAAAAGTATACAACGTTTGAAACACGGTTTGAGTTGTTGACCTCCCACTTGAGAACTAAATATTACTAAGCGCATATATTATCAATTTCTTCTCCTAAATTTGGAGTTATAACTTAGTTCGATCCAAAATATTAAAATTATTCTATTGAAACATAAAATTATCAATCTAAAAAATCTGAACCCAAATGGATCAAATCTGATCCATCCGTCCGAATGACCAAAACTACTAAACACATACACTAAACAAAATTTTTGATGAAAAATATGATCTGGATTCTTCTTATAGTTCTAAAAACAGAAAACTAAGGAACTAGGATAGTGTTTTTACCCTTTATGTGTTGATAACTAGAGTATTCCAAATCAAAACTCATACTATATAACTTTTGAGAGCTATATGAAAAAACCATACATTTTCTTGACATGTACTTGTAGATTGTGCCTTACGATCGTTTACGAAAATAAATTTATGGGGTCTTCTTGTTGGTCAAGCACCCAAGCTTATGTGTATTAATTAGAAGTTTTTCTCTTTCTAATTATGTGGCTTGCCAGAATCTTTAAATCCCCTCATTTTTTAAATTATATACTTTTGCGTTGAATTGATTTGGTCTCAGCCAAATACCGAAAACCTAAAATCCAAATCAGAACTGATCATGTCTCAAGCATTAGTTGGGGTCTAGGCAGATTATATTTTTAGGGTCTTTCTACAAAAAAATAATATTTGGATACTTTCTAAAACAAAATTAAGGCTTTTTTTCTTATAGAAAGTTTTAAATATTTTTTGGGCTCATGACAAATGTAAATTCTATCATGGACTATAGACGGGTCTGGATCTGGCTACAAAATTCGAACCGAAGAAATATTTGAATGGATCATAAACTCTTATATAGTAAAGAGATTTTTATCTCTAGTTTTTATCTTCGTGATTTCTTGGCGTCTTCTTATATATTAAACCAGAGGCTGGTCTCTTTGTTAGCACCAGATCCGGCCTCTCTTGGCTTAGTTTTATCCTTTGTGTTATATTTCATGAAGATAGTGGGTTTTAGAGGTGGATCTGATGGTTTGTGGTTGTTGGTTTGGTTTTCTTAGGGTTGTGTTGTCGTCATGTTTTTAGTCTCGGCAATGTAGTGGTGGTGATATTTGTTGAACAAGAAGAAGCAAAAATATATGCTGTTTAGATTCAATTAGATCTCCACAAAACATACATGAATATTTGCTCCCACATTCTAATGGAACATGCAATCACTAGTTGATAACAGATTGTGAATAGATAGCCCCAAAATATTGAGAATTTTGGAGTTGAATGTTTGAACCATATACCTTTATACCAAGTAACAAAGGGAGCTGATTCACGAATTAATGACAATGCAGGCTTGTGACCATGTGTGCTTAAAACTGAGAAATGTTTTTGAATGGATCACCTTTTCTATGCCAGAGACCGTGATCGGACTTTACTTACAGTTGTATTTTTTGTATAATATAATATTTAAGGATTCATTTCCTGTGCTGCTTTGAATTCTCTGAAATTTTCTGAAAATTGATGTATATGTGGTTTTACTAATTTTTGTTGAAAAATGAAAAGAGCATGATAACTAGAGGGAGACTATTCAGGGAAGCAGATATATCTCACTCGGTCCTTTTTCTTGTATTGTGACAGTCTCACAAGTTGTAGTGGAAGGGGTTTAGGATCTATATGATAGAAGACACCCTACAATTGATCTCCTCTGACTTTTCTTTCCCGACTCTCCTCCGGATTTATCATCAATTGAACCGTATTACTTTCTTTGGAAACACAGTCATGATACAGAGCCAGGTTTATTCTCAAACCGCAAAACTTGGGTCTCCCTTTAAGCTGGATTACCTCAAGTGCCATGGTTCAAATCTGTTTGGTTCGCAAAACGAATCCCAAAACACTCTTTTCTTTAATGGAATACATGAGGGATATACTTTTAACTAGAGACCATCTACTAAGTTAGGGGTTGGGAGACCATCGAGCGTGTCTTCTATGTGGAACTTCAAATGAGTCGCACAACCACTTACTATTTGATTGTGCCTATGCATCAGAGGAATTCTAAGTCTCTCAACATTCCTAGAACCTTTGAGGATGTAATCAGGTGGATTGTCTCTCCAGCAAACAACAAAAATGTGTTTCCGTGTATATACAGGAAAATTTATATTCGTGTTTTTGACCATCAATATATTTTCACATTGTTTACGCGAAATATGTTTCCACATTTTTTTGCTGAAAATTGTATTTTCGTGTTTTTAATGGGAAAATATGTTTCTGCAATTTTGGCGGTGTGTTGGAAGAAACAGTACTACTGACTTAACCAAAACTTCTTTAATGCCTTTTGATAGGAATTTGCATGTCCACGAGTTAATCCAGTTCTATCTACGGTCTTGTAAAAATGCAAAGACTTGTGCCTTTGAGCTATATATTTGTTCTAGATGCCTATCCTTCCTTCCAGCTGGATGCAAGGAGTACGTTTGATCTCTAATCTTAACGACTCAGCTACCTTTAAGTCTCCAAAAAGATCATTGGCAAATACTAGAACAGATGTAATAAATCTTCAATTTAATGAGTGACTCTAAACTCAATATTACATAACCTTTTCTTCAAACATAATGGTCAAATAGATGATACGCCTAAATCATTAGAACATAATAGTAATAGACATATAATAAGGATTTATGAAAGATGGATTCATAGATAGTATGGACACAAAAGATAACAACAAACATTGATGACAAAGAGAAAACAAAAGAAAACAAAAGAAAACAATGGCTACATCATTTTCTTATTACATTACGAAACAAATAAAAATACTATGTATAAATTAGAAAAGAAAAATCTCTTTTAAATGTTTGACTCCCCTTTACGGCTCTATCAAACCAAGTTATCCATAGTTTTGTTTATGACTCTTTCACTTAGAAAATCTCAGAAAATTTTAAAATTACCGGTTCATCTGAAGGAATGCTTATAGCAACTCCAAACAATCAGAAAATAGTGGCTGGATTGGTGCCTAAATTCACTTTTCCTGGCAGGACAATTTGGTCTTTAAGGTGAGAAACATTTCTCGGAGATCTCATGCTCGGTTCTCCGATTTCTTGTCCTTCGGATAATGTAGGAGTTTGTAGGTTCGATGATGTTGAAACTATAAATTAATAGGTCATATGAGAAAATATTCACAAGTTTTTGAGTTATTAAGCAGATTTGATTGGGAGACGTTTGATGAAAGCATCAAGTGTTCAATTTCCCACGGTGAAACTCTATTAGGCCTAGGATATAATGTAGGCTCATCCCATTGTACCTACAAAATAGAGTTAATTAGTAATATGTAATGTTTACACTCAAAATAATTTTAAACAAGTTATAATTAATGTAAGCTATAAATTTACTTGAAACTTTCGCCATCCCGAATCTTTCCAATGCGGTGAGTAGTCAATTACACCAACAATCGTCCCAAAATAACTGTATAAATGAAAGAAAATATATTTTAAATAACATATTTTGAAAACATAAAAATGAATATATTTTATTGGGTGTTACCCTATTTCACAAAAGTCATCACCCTTATATCGCATCTTAAATCTCGATCCGATATCAAACTCATTGTTTCTTGCATCTATAACTTTGTCATAATTGACGATGAATTGGTTTGATCTAATATCATATAAAAATTAGAATAAATTAAACTCATAATAATTCAATAGAACAATAAATATAAAATCATATTAATAATTAGAAACAAAGGTTTTGAATCACCTTGGATTATAGACCACCATTAAACTACATTTTTCATTAAAAGCATGCAATGCAGAATATATTATTCCCTTTTGCATATTTAAGGGAGATAATATTGGTGAATAATTGCTTATTTTTTGATGTGTTGCACGCTTTATACCAACTAGGAAGTCTCCATTATCATCCCTGGAAAAACAATAATATATTTTAAAGTCTTAAATTCAAAAACCAAAAGAGATGGAAAATACATATATACCTAAGAAATAAAAAAGAGTCGCCAGCGACCAATCCTTTTGGTGTTACAAACGCGTTCCATCCACCAGTGAAAAGATGCCTATTTGGCGTGCCTGTAGACAAAGGGACGTTTGATTGTTATGAATCATAATGATCACTATTTTTTATTAATGAAAGGATATTTACCTCTAAATGTATGTGTGAAACTCCATTCATGACCATGGAGATATTTACATACAAGTCTTTGGGTTGGGATTGTTTGAGACAAATCCTAAAGCAAAATTCAAAACATAAATATCATATGAAGTTTGACAAAAAAATACCATATGTAAACTTGAAAAACAGTTTAATTTAGTAACAAAATTAAACAGACATACCAGTAGAGGAAGACAACGAATAGCATGTCTTTTGGGAATAGAGAATGTGCTATGTGCACTCGTATCAGATGTAGTTAAAATCTTAGTGAACAAATGTACAATTGGATTTTGCTGATCCCCGTCGGCAATAGGGTTTGTAACTTGCTATAAAATATATTAAAGAAATCAGTTAGATAAAATTTATGAAAATTTACAATTAACTTACATATAAGCCAATTCCATTCACCATTGTCCCCGGGATCAAAACAATATTTGCATACACTTCGTCTGTTCCTTTTTCCACCTTAAAATCAAATATAACATTGTTATACCCGTCCCGTGTTTTTTTTAAACAACCTAACGGTTCTAGTGATTCCCGTACCCCAGAGAATCGCATTTAAACAAACAACATAAATTAAATCAATTCAATTTATGCAATAATATTCCACGTAATATTCAAAACGGGACATAACATAATAAATAAAAATCACTGAAAACAATCAAAACTCTAGACCGTCATCTTTCCGTCCTCGCCATGATTTCGCATTCACACTTTCTCTTTACCTACATCACAAATATGAGATGCATCAGTATTTGGAAAACCAAACACTGAGTGAAGCAATCCTCCCGTACTAA
>KE156282.1:9602-21239 GCA_000411055.1 Leavenworthia alabamica
GAATTTTAGACGTTTTTATGTCATTAAGTATTTTTTAGCAGCAACCTTCGTTTTAGAGAGTTTAAGGACGATTTTTGCTTGTTTGAAGACATCTTGTAAGGGAAACGATCTTCTAACAATTAATTGAGAAGATTTCTAAACCCTATTTAATTTGTTTCAATTTCATTATGCAATTGTTTTCTTTCATCTCTTTTGATTATTTGATCATGATTGAGTAGATTCATTGTTAGGGATTGGAGTCTTTAGGGTTTTTATGTTGGGATTTAGATTCATTATCATTATCACATCTGTCATTGTTGATTTAAAAGCTTGAATTGAATTTGTCATTTAGTTTTTGATCTAGGGTTAAATCTGTATCCAAAAGTTTATAGATTACTTGATTAAACATTGATAGACAATTCAAATTAACCAATGAAAGTTGTTGTTGAATTGAATTGTGAATATATCGGATTAGATCGCTTAAGCTTGTCTAGGATAGCCGGAATTAAGTGGAAACTTAGATTCTCTAATCGCTAGTCATCTGTAATTGGATTCACGGAAGTAAACCGGTTAGTCTTTTGTATTCCGAATTCTAGGTGCGAATTAGTTAGTTCTGAATAGTAATCTGAATCCTGTTGATTGAATTCTCGAAACTCTCCGATCCTTGATCTATTAATTAATTGTTTAAACCATTTTCTATTTAATTTATAGTTAGTTTTCGTAGTTACAAAACTCCCAAAACATATTCATTTACTGTTTTTCATTCTTAGACATAATTAAAACGCTTATATCGAATTAGTATTCATTGGTCTCTCAGGATTCGATCCCTAAGTACTATTGCGATTGATTGTTCGCTTGCAGTTTATTTTGGGTTAAAACTCGTTGTATCAAGTTTTTGGCGCTGTTGCAAGGGACCAATAAAGTTACTTTCGTTACTAAGCATTTTTAATTTAGTTTAAGATTACTGATTCGTTTTACTCTTTGCTTGTTGGTGTGTTTCAGGTGCATGACCAGAAGAACCGATAATCCGAACGAACTTTTTTTGCTCACGAACCAGCAGCAAGCAGTGTTAGAACGAACGAACAATCGAAACAGAGCAAGAAGAGATCAACCATCTGACATGGAAGATAACTTCAACAACCCTCCAGTGGGTAATGCTCAAGTCGAGACAGTCGCTCAACAGACTGTTCTACTCCGGCAGATGCAACGCGAGTTGCAAGAGTTGAGAGCGCAACAACCGCAAGTTCCAGCTCGGAGTATTGGGGACACTGACACTTCCCATACCTACTACCAGAACAGAGCTGTTATTTGTCCTGAAGAAATTCAAAAGTCTGAATTTAAGATCAAACCTCAAATGATCGCCCTTGTGAAGCAGCACACTTTCCACGGGTTACCTGCTGTAAACCCGATAGATCACATTGAGAACTTTGTAGAGATATGCAATACGAAAAAGTCTCATGGAGTTCCTCCTGACTGGGTTTGATGCAATTTGTTCCCATTCTCACTTGCTGACAAAGCCCAGAGGTGGCTTAAATCACTCCCACCATCCACCTACACCACTTGGCCTGCTGCTCGAGATGGTTTTCTAGACTGTTTTTATACCAAGTCGAAGACTGCGGCTTTGAAAAATAAGATCATCACCTTCTCTCAACTTCATGGTGAATTTTTTTGTGAAGCTAGGTAGCACTTTAAGGAATATCGCAGAGAGTGTCCTCACCATGGATACTCCGATGAGCAGATGCTGAATATATTCTATGATGGAGTAGATTGGAAATACAAGAACTCACTCAATGCTGGTAGTAATGGTAACTTTATAACTCAAAGTATCGCATGAGCATATCAGTTGATCGATAAGTTGGCTGCAAGTTCGAACATGCAAAGCTCAGAGTATGATAGAACAAGAAAGGTTAGCAGTGTTGAATCTCAGAGAATAGATGAGTTGAATGGTAAGGTTAGTCTCTTGATGAAAGCTAACCAAAGAGGAGTACAATTTGTTGAAGATGGTTCAGAATTGGTTCAGTTCCAAGATCAGACTGAAGATGATGGAGAAGACTGTCAAGAGGTTAATTTTGTTGGAGGACAGAGATATGGGCAGAACCGAGGTTACAATCAGAATTTCAGAAACCATCCCTATCTTTCATACCGGAGCACAAATGTCGAGAACCCGCAAGACCAGGTATATCCGCAGCAGGCAGTTCAGCTGAAGACGTTTGTACCTAATCCCTGTTTCCAAGGACAGTCATCGAACCAAAACCAGAACTACCAAAAGAACTTTTATGGGCAGAACCAGAATCAGTAGACTGTTCCAAATTAAAGCTTTCAAAAGCTGTTTTCCAGAAATTTTTAACAGAAACCGGTGACTAACAACTTTCAACCATCAGCCCCAGCAGTTCCACCTCCTCAAGATGAGTTGAAGATGATGATGCAGCAGCTCCTCACCAACCAACAAAAGACAACAACCGAGATTAACGGTATGTATGCTGATTTGAATGGAAAGTTTGAGGTAGTGAATACACACTTGAATCTATTAGACACTCAGGTCGCTCAAACCGCTGAGGCAATCAAGAGACAACAAGGAATTCTCCCTACAAAAGGAAAACAGAATCCGAGAAAAGATATGTTTACTGTTACTTTGAGAAGTGGTAAAGTGCTAGAACCGGATACTAAAAGCAATGATGGCAAAGAAGTTGTGGTTGATTTAGAAGATATGGATGAGCTTGAACCTGAGATAGTCAGTGAAAAAGTCAAAGACACACTGCCCCCTGCGCCTGAGTGAGTCTATGCCCCTAGGATCCCTTACTCAACCAAATCAAAGAAGTCTCAAAAGAATCTTGAAGAGGCTAAGTGCAAGAAAATGCTACAGGATCTTATTGTGAAGGTACCACTAGCTGATGCTATTCACATGATCCATGCACTTAAAAAGTACATGAAGACTTTAATGACTAGCAAGATTACTGAAGAGGAAGACTATGTTAAGGTCACTAAAGAGTGCAGTGATGTGCTGCAGAACAAGACTATCAAGTAGAGAGGTGATCCGGGGCGGCTTGTGCTGTCTGTTAAGATCAGAGAGGGAGTCTTTCCCAGCTCACTATGCGATCTAGGATCGAGTGTCAACTTCATGTCATACACTTTGGCTAAGAGGTTAGAATACAAGAGCTTCAAGCCCACAAAGATATCCTTGATTTTAGCCGACCGCTCAGTGAAGGTACTACTTGGAGTTTTAGAAGACTTGCTAGTAAATGTTGGAGATGTTCTTGTACCAGCAAACTTTGTGGTACTGGAACTAGATCAAGAGTCTTGGGGAGACCTTTCTTATGCACAGCAGGTGCAATGATTGACTGCCAAAGAGGCCGCATTGATCTCCACCTAGGGAACATTGTCATGAAGTTTGAGATGAGCAAGCTGCTCAAAAAACCTATGGTAGATGGACAAACACTCGAGATTGATGAGTCTGAATGTGCAACGGAAGATGTAGCGAAAGAGATCATGTTAGATGACCCACTGGGTACAGTTCTCATCAAGGCACAGGAAGAGTTCGGATTCTTGAGCAAAGAAGTTGATGAGTGCACAGCTGCATTTGACTCGAGCCGCACATACAGTAGACTCATCGCCTATCTAGACTTGGTGATGGAATCGGAAACCCAGGCCGAATCCGCAGCCTTTCGGGACGCCAACTCTAACCCATGGAGTAAACTGAAGGCTCCCAAGGTGGAACTTAAACCCTTCCAGCTGGGTTAAGATATGTTTTTCTCAGTCCTAACTCCACCTATCCGGTTATCATTAATGCTTCGTTGAATAATGTTTAAACCGTTTTATTATTGTGTGAACTTATGAAGTATCGTAAGACAATAGGCTATCAGCTGGATTTTTTTTTTTTTTTTTTTTTTTNAAAACAATAACATATGTTATGTTTTCTTCTTTGAAAATTAAAAACAGCTAACAAATCAAAATTCTCTATTATTAGAAAATTAATATACAACAAAAAAACGTCTAAATAATATTTAGTTACAAAACTACAAATATAATTCCAGTGTTTAAATATGCCAGCTAATAATCGATTCTTTAAAAAAACTCAGGGTACAAATCAAAACATTATAAAAACAGGGGTTTTATAAAAATATGCCAGCTAATAATGAGAGATAGAGAACAGAGAATAAACGAGTCTCATTCGTCATCTTCACCATATAAATAGTCTTCACTTTTTTCAGACTTTTTTTCTCATTTCCTTCAACCTGACGATAAAGTTATTCCGACAACTCTCTTTTTATCGCTTGCTCGCTTGCTTTTTTTATCGCCGTCATGAGTCTCTTTGGGCTTGGGAGGTGATAATTACTTCATTATCTACGTTAATTTATGTTCAATTAAGATTATTCTATAGGAGCTTGTTTGTAAATTGTAATCTCAGATCTGTTTTGAATTATATAAACTAGTGATTTTGTTTCTTCTGTGATTCAATCATGATCCTTGTACAATCACGGATTCGTGTTGTTGATTTCTCGAGTTTTTGTGATTTCGAATCAGAACTTGTGATCTCTACTATATAACCTTAATTTATCGCTTCTGATTCGTTTTGTTTGACATGAACTGTTCTATATGCTACTTGGATTCACGTTCATGGTTTTATTTATTTTTAATCTAATTTATGATTTGTGAATCTGGATCCGTTTCCTGATCTTATGAACTTGATTAGTGTTTATAGACGGTTTAACACGGATTAAAGTTTTCTTAATTGGATTTTAATCATTGGTTCTGTGGATTTGTTCTTAATGTGAGCTGGAACCTAGTTAATGACATTACTATACATTCAATAGTGATATATTTGTGTTGTTCCTCACATCACATTATCATAGACAATGAAATAGACACAAAACTAGAGATTCAGTGATTCTTACCTCTCATATACAATGATCTTTTCTTAAAAAATTTGTTTCTGGGATACATAAAGGTTACAAATAGATAAATACTGCATTTTTAGTGTTGCAGTTTATAGCCATATCAACTCGATCACCTTTTAATGTTATAGAATTACGTTTCACTGTTCTTATGAGTCCTGACTATTGATGATCTGTTTGATAACATCTGTTCTTCTCTTTTTTAACTATTCTTAATAGAAATCAAAAGACTTTTCGTCCTAAGAAGAATGCACCTTCTGGAAGCAAGGTTTGTAAACTATTTGACTGTCCTCATTCTTTAGTTTTATATCTTTAAAAATCTGTAGTTTTGATGTGTTAGCTGTCATTAGTTAATACATAAAATCTTCTTGTTTCTGAAAAAAGGGTGCACAGCTTAGAAAGCATATAGATGCAACTCTAGGAAGTGGGAACTTAAGAGAAGCTGTAAGACTTCCTCCAGGAGAAGATGCAAATGAATGGCTTGCTGTAAACAGTAAGTAACCACTCTACAGTCTCATGGTTACTTTATTATATACTTAGTCTTCACTCTTCAGTATCTATTGCAAAAGTTTGATCATTACTAATTTTTACGATATTGCAATAACACCTTTGGTGATATTTGTTTTTTCTTGTTCAGCTGTTGATTTCTTTAATCAGGTGAATTTACTATATGGTACACTTACAGAGTTCTGCACACCAGATCATTGTCCTACAATGACTGCTGGCCCCAAGTATAGTTTCTCATCTCATCATATTTGTTCTATTAAGCTTCTTAAGTTGATATACTCTCTTTGCAACTATGATGATTAGAAAGAACATAGGCTAAGTGTATTGTATTTGACAGGTATGAGTATAGATGGGCTGATGGAGTACAGATCAAGAAGCCAATTGAAGTATCTGCTCCAAAGTATGTTGAATACTTAATGGATTGGATCGAGACTCAACTCGATGATGAGACTTTATTTCCTCAAAGGCTTGGTAAGTAATAATGTCTGTCTCCATGAGATCTTAATATTAGATTAAGGCTAAAATTTTAGGTTATTTTTTTTTGAAGGAGCACCATTTCCTCAGAACTTCAAGGATGTGGTTAAAACAATCTTCAAAAGATTGTTTCGTGTATATGCTCATATATACCATTCTCATTTCCAGAAGATAGTGAGTCTTAAAGAAGAAGCTCATCTGAATACTTGTTTCAAACACTTCATCCTCTTTACTCATGTGAGTTCTTGTTTCTAAAAATGACTCTTGAGTGATTTATTAATTATTGTTCTGAATTGTGTAAATGGTTTTGGTAGGAGTTTGGACTTATTGACAAGAAAGAACTTGCGCCTCTACAGGAGCTTATAGAATCTATCATTGCACCTTATTAAGCAAAACGACGATTTCAGATTTTAAAAACCAATAATAAATTTATCCGTAATAAGTTTTTTTTAATTATAATTCTCTTTGTTTGTTTCAAGTTTTTCTTTTTTTAACCCTTTTTGTAAAATTTTAATATTTACTATGTAACCCTTTATTCATGTTTTTTTTAATGTGAAAGAAAAAGGACATTTACAATTGGGCAATTCTCTTAAATACCAACAATTTAAGTTTAATTTCCACAAATACCATTAAAATTGATTTAAGACAAAATTACCATTTAATAACTCAATTAAATTAAAAATTAGATTATAATTTTGAGAAATTACATAAAATTCAAACACTAAACTCAACCACTAAATACTCAACCCAAACAATAAAAAACTAAACTCAACCACTAAATACTAAATTCTAACATTATAATTTTAAGAAAAAATGGTATTTATATCTAATTAAAAATAATAATGTAATTTTGTCCAATAAAATATAAATGATGGTAGTAGAATGAATTACTCTTTACAATTTTACATTATATTTTATTGATGTTAAATTATTATTAATGATGACTTATTTATTGGTTCATTGTTTAACAACAATAATATCAAATTGAAGGATTTATATACTTGAGCATATATGAAAAAATATATAAACTTAATACTGACAAATAGAAACAAAAAGAAAAAATATATTCATTTTTTGAATAACTAAAGTCGATTTCTATTTAAACAAACATAAATTATATAACTGATATTTTTAACATTGCTTCAGAGGACTCCGAAGAGATTTTAATATTTGACTCTAAAGAAAACATGAAGCCAATGTAAATGTATATACCATTCTATAAGAAGAAGAAAAAATAAAAGAAAACATCTCTTATTTATACCTCTTGATATCTATCTTCAATCCCACAATTCAAGAGATCAAACCCACTTTTAGAATTCAAATCAAAATGCACAAATCCAGATTCCGGTTTAACACCTACATCTCCAGTAACCAAACCATTCTTATGATCATCACCTACAAGTCCCAAAATCGCCATATTAAAATCCGAGAATGAACCTTTCTCTGTTTCAGTTGCATTACTCTTATGTGCTTTCTCTAGTAATGTCAATAAATATTTTCCTTGTGCCTCCATTCTCATCTCTAATTTTTTTTGCACCTATCAAAACTCAATTCAATCATTTACATTTTTTAATTAATTTTTATAAACACTAGAAAACATTTTTTTTGTTACCTCAAGCTGTTCTTGAAACCGTTGTTGTGCATTAACCTGATATCTCGTTGCGTTCCCACTTTGTCTGAGTGTTTACATTAACACTATCTTAAACCAAGATCCATTTACATAAAAAGAGGTATATATATAAATATAATACCTTTGATGGTTATCAAATCTTGATTCATTTGAGACTACTCCTTGAGAACAGTTGTCGAAATTCATATATGAACTTCCTCCTTTAATTAAAAAAAAATCATATATATAAATAACATAATTTCTGAATTATATATAAATATTGTGTTATATTGGTATATGATCATACCAGCGTTTTCTTTGTTTTGGTTTGCTCGAGTTTGTTTTTTGCCTTGTTGGTGACCAAGTCTATACTTCTGCATATACAATAACACAATTATAGAGAATATGTATGTAAAATATCCACAATGAATGTAGACATTTTACATTAATTAATTTCGGATTTATAGGTTAATGGATTTTAATGAGTTTGGAAATACAGTTTAAATCATGTCTTATTAGATTATTAATTTTATAATTCTTATTGGTTTAATGATTTACAAATACTAGTTAAAATCATATCAAAATCATGTGTCATTGGTTTAGTGAATTCTAAATACTAATTAAAATCCTTGGATTATAATGAATTTGAAAAAGACGATAATTTACAAATGTATAAAGCATAAACCAATAAATTGATTATACCTGTAAATGACTCTTGAGATGGTACAATGTTAAGCCTTTTAATCCCATCAACTTCAAAACCGATTTAGGAGTTGCTTCTACAGATCAATCCAAACACAATTATGTCATTAAGGTTACCAAGCCATTACTAATGAATCAATTTGGTATGTTTTGAAATTAACAAACCAAACCAGAGTAAACCGGTTATTTCAAAATGAAGAAGAATGAGCTTACTGTCAGCGCCACCGAGCTTTGCAACGGCGTCAACGAAGCGATCGTGAAGATCAGCGGTCCATCGTAGTCTTGGTTTAGGATCTCTAGTCATCATGACTCCGCCATTTTCATAGTCTAAACCTCCAAGATTAACTCTCTCCATTATTATTTCCCTGAGGTTGAGATCGGGAAGAAGAAGTAGAAAGATATGTAAATGATTGATGAAGAAAGAGAAGAGGAGAAGCTGAAGAGAGAGAAAGAAAGAATCAAAAAGTCGTCGGGAAGATGATGAAGGAGAAGAAGTGGTGACATGATTCGTCACTTAACGTCAACCTTCGTTTTTTTCTTCTTTTTAATATACTAAGTACTTTCAATAAATATAATTACTTTCAATTTTTTTTATTTTAATTACTTTCAATATTTTAATTTTACTTTTAATTTTTGTAAATATATATTTTAAATAAATAAATAACTTTCAATATTTTAAATTTTTGTTTCAAGAAGAAATTTACATTATATTTTTATTGTGATTTTTAAACAAATTTTCTATTTATCTTTTACCTAAATTTTAAACTATTTGAATTTTAATCAATAAATAATTAAAAGACAATTCTCAAAAATATCATCAAATTAACTTTAATTTTTACAAATACCATTAAAATTAATTTAAGACAAAATTATCATTTAATAATTCAATTAAATTAAAAATTAGATTATATTTTTGAGAAATTACACCAAACTCAAACAATAAATATTAAACTCAACCACTAAATACTCAACCCAAATAATAAAAAACTAAACTCAACCACTAAATACTCAATCCAAACATTAAATTAAAAATATGATTTTAATAAAAAATTAGCATCTAATTAAAGAAATTAATATAATTTTGTACCAAAACTATAAATGATGGTATTAGAAGGAATTACTCATAATTAAATGTTGGCGTATTAAATTATATTAACATTTTAAAAAAATATAAGGTATTTAAAATCTAATATTATTTCTCAAACAGATTTTAATAGAGGTAAATTCTCTTATTAAATGTTAGTGGTATACCACTAAATTTACTTTATATTTAATAAATACCACTAAAATTAATTTAAGACAAAAGTATGATTTAATAATTCAACTAAATTAAAAATTAAATTTTATTTTGAGAAAATTATATAAATTCTAAACAATAAATACTAAACCCAAACAATATATAATAAACTCTAACTTTGAATATTAAATTCTAATCTCTAAATCAAAATTTTAAAGTCTAAATAATAAATACTAAACTCAAATATTAAATAATAAATCCTAACCATAAATAGTAAACCCTAATCTCTAAATAATAAATAGTAAACCAAATATTAAATATTAAACTTTAATATTAAATAAAAATATATTTTTTTATAAAAATATAATTTGGAATAAAATAAATTTTAATTAAAAAATGGTATTTATGTCTAATTAGAAAAATAATGTATTTTTGTGCAATAAAGTATATTTGATGATGTTAAAAAGAATTACTTCTTAATATACGCAGTATATATAAAAAGTAAAATAGATTAATACGTACTTTATTATTAATTATGTTTTTTTATTTAGAATCGTAACATGGGAGAGAGGAACATGGCCGGCATCATGGATACTTGTTTACTACTTAGATTATAATGTCCAAAGAACATAGTTTTGGGAAATTATAATTTTTGAAATTCAATAATTATGTTAGATTTTAGGAATTTTAAAATCAAATTACTTATGACTGAAGGCTTTGTCTCATTCTCATACAATAAAAATTTTATTTTATATATGTGTTGTCGGATAGTCTTAGGTTTGAGAGATAGAATAAATATATAAAATGATTAAACCAAATTAGTAATTATACACCAATCGATTCAGAATAATCACTCAAATTAATCTGCTCTTAATGATATATATATATAGTTTCTATTGAATTTTGACTAATTTTATATTTTATTTATTTCTTATTATTGTTGACAAAAATAATTATTTAGACTCGTTGACGAACAATACGTGATGTGTGTTTGGTTATAAACAAAAATTAATATAATGGTTAAAAATAAATTCATGATTCAAAAGAGCTAGGGTTTAATCCGCGCTAAACGCGGGTGTATTGGTTTGATGTTTTTGTAAATCAAATTTTTTTGTTTTTATGTTAATTTTAAAAATAGTTAAATTATTTTTTCTTATTTTAAATATTTTTACGTTATAATTTGTACAACTTTAAAATATACATTAATTGAATAGAATATTAGATAAAAGTAAATATATTCTATTTTGTTATATTTTTTACTTTAAATCGTAGATTCAAAATTTCCTAAGTATGGTTTATTTTACAATACTAAATCATAGATTAAAAAATATTTTCCTGTGGGTGCCACATGTCATTTTTTTTATATTTGTAATATTTTGCATAATAAGAACGCAGATAACAGAATTATATTTTAAAGTTAGACCAACAAATAAAGCAATAAATTTTTTTCGTAAAAATTTATGTGAGTAAATCAATATATTTAAATGGATAAAATCTTGATATGTACTTGTTTACACATAAAATGATAGTTAGAATTAATCTATTTATTTTTACGTATTTTTTTTCTTCGTTTCGATCTTTCAAAATTTTTTATAGTACTAATCACATTTTTGTATCATTGTTTTTTGTCTTTTTTCTCTATATCTTTCAGGAGCATCAACATCACTATCAATCACTCTCCATACCATCAATATCACTATATAATTTTTTTCTTTTTCTACATTTCATACAAACACATATGTTAACTTCCGTAGCATCTAAAATTTATATATGAAATGAGTAATTTTTATTGATATTAAAAAAAAATATTATTGATATAGTCAAGATTAATTTATACATCAAAATTTTTGTAACTCAAAATAAAGAAAACGAACATATAAAGATATTCGTTAAAAGATTATTCATAAATATTGATTTAAAATTATTCATAAGACATCAGTAACTGTTAAGTGAAATTAGTAATTTATATTTAAATGATAATAATAAATGAAGAGAAAGTAGTTACAATTTTGAGTAGAAAAAATATGAAAAATTTATTATTATATGAATTAAACAAATAACAATTAAAATAAATTAAAAATTATAACTAAAATAAATTAGTATACATGTTAATTGTTAGTGTTGTCAATTGTTATCTATATAGAGAGAATTTTTTAAATTATTCATAAGATATTAATAATTATTAAGTAAAATTAATAATTTATATTTATTTGATAATAATAAATTTAGAGAAAATA
>KE156282.1:37476-50391 GCA_000411055.1 Leavenworthia alabamica
GATGTCAGGCTGGATAGCCTCATCACCAGTTCTCCTTGTTAAGAAGAAGGACGGATCTTGGAGGTTTTGTACAGACTACAGAGCTCTGAATAACGCCACCGTGAAAGATAGATTTCCAATTCTCACAGTGGAAGATATGTTAGATGAGTTACATGGCGCCACAGTGTTCACCAAGCTCGACCTTACTGCAGGCTATCACCAAGTACGGGTTGGGTTCATCCTCCAGACGTACACAAAACAGCGTTTCGCACACATAACGGCCACTACGAATAATTGGTCATGCCATTCGGTCTCTGTAATGCTCCTTCGACATTCCAATCCCTCATGAATTCGGTATTTCGATCTCATCTTCGCTCTTTTGTGCTCGTGTTTTTTGATGATATTCTGATCTACAGTAAGTCGTGGGAGGACCATTTGGCTCATGTCAACACTGTGTTCACCTTGTTACAGCACCATCAACTCTTTGTGAAGCACAAGAAATGCGAATTTGGTCAGCAAGAGCTTGAATACCTCGGTCATAATATCTCTGGCGATGGAGTCAAAGTCGATCAAGGAAAAATTCAAGCAATGCTCTCTTGGCCTACACCAACTTCTATCACTGATCTCCGAGGCTTCTTGGGTCTCACCGGTTATTACCGTAAGTTTGTACAGTCCTACGGTATATTAGCACGGCCTTTGATGAATCTGTTGAAGAAGGGGAAGTTCTTATGGTCCCCAGATGCCGATGACGCTTTTAATAAACTCAAACAGGCAATGACATCCACTCCAACGTTGGCTATGCCGGATTTTTCTTTGCAGTTTGTGATTCAGACCGATGCATCAGGCGACGGGGTTGGGGCGGTCCTCTCCCAAAATGGTCGCCCAATCGCTTTCATGAGCAGAGCTCTCGGGATTACCAAAAGAAGCTGGTCCACATATGCCCGCGAAATGTTGGCAATTGTGATTGCTATTCGTCTTTGGTGTCTTTATTTGTTGGGTAGACATTTCTTTATTCAAACCGACCAACGCAGCCTTCATTATCTATTGGAGCAACGGATCCTTACTCCCGAACAACAGAAATGGATGGGTAAGTTAGTTGGATATGATTACGAAATCACTTATCGACCTGGTACTGCCAATGCCGCAGCAGATGCCTTGTCTCGTCGCACTGGGAGCCCTTGTCTGGAGTCATTATCGTCTCAACACTCCGAGATGTGGGATGAGCTTCGACAGTTAGCAAAGACCGATCCGTATTTGTTGAAAGTGGCGCCCCTAGCTTCAGCAGCACCAGGACAGCCATATCGTTTCATTAATGGCTTGCTTTATTTCAACAACCGGGTAATCATTCCTCCTACTTCTCCGCTCATTCCCCAGTTACTCCATGATCATCATAGCACTCCAATGGGAGGACATTCTGGCGTACTACGCACGTTCAAACGCCTATCTCCACAATTTTATTGGCCGTCTATGCATAAGACTGTTGCTCAGTATGTAGCTGAATGTGTTGTCTGTCAACGTGTGAAAGCGGATAGTCTTAAGCCGATGGGTCTCCTCCAACCATTGCCAATTCCGAATCAGGTTTGGGAGGATATCTCGATGGATTTTTTCGATGGCTTACCTCGTTCCAACAATCATACTACAATTATGGTAATTGTGGATCGTTTAACAAAATCAGCTCATCTCATGCCGCTAACACACCCGTATACAGCTAAGTCAGTTGCCTCTACTTTCATCGCCAACATTGTTAAATTACATGGTATTCCGCGCACAATTGTCAGTGATCGCGACCCCATTTTTGTGAGCTCTTTTTGGCGCGAACTGTGTTGCCTATCTGGGACAAAGCTATGTATGAGTTCAGCATATCATCCTCAATCGGACGGTCAATCTGAGGTGGTAAATCAGTGCATTGAACAGTTTCTGCGTTGTTTTGTTCATGACAGGCCAAAACAGTGGAGTTTCTTGTTGCCTTGGGCCGAGTACTGGTATAACACTACATATCATGCTTCCACGAGTATGTCGCCTTTCAAGGCTTTGTATGGCCGGGAACCTCCAACGTTGGTTGGATATGAAATCGGTACCTCCATTGTTCAAGAGTTGGATGAACAATTGGTCGCTCGTGACGAGCTGCTCAACGAACTCAAGAAACATTTGGCTACAGCTAATAATCGTATGAAACAAGTGGCTGATCGTAGACGACGGGATATATCTTTTGTTGTTGGTGATTGGGTCTTCCTCCGTCTCCAACCATATAGACATCATACTTTGTTTCGCAGAACATCACAAAAGTTGTCTACAAGGTATTACGGTCCATTCAAGATTATTGAACGTATCGGTCCAGTGGCTTATCGCCTACAGCTACCCGAAGGTACAAAAATACACTCTGTTTTTCATGTCTCCTTGCTCCGGAAACACTTAGGTCTTGACACTCCCACCGCGGGTACTCTTCCTCCACTTCGTTCGTCCAGTCTTTTACGCCTTCGACCTGAGTATGTTATCGACACAAGGTCATCCCTGCAAGCGGGTAAACGAAAGACAGAGGCATTGGTCAAATGGGTTGATTTACCACAAGTTGAAGCTACTTGGGAAGATGTGGATCAACTCAAGTCAAGTTTTCCTATCATGAACCTTGAGGACAAGGTTCTTTTCGATGAGGAGGGTAATGATACGGTTGTACCACAAGGAGTCCTAAACCGGAGACAATCAAACCGAAGAAGGATACCAAACCGAAGATACATGGATTAAGGATTATTAGTTTACTATTTTATTTCAGTAAGTTGTTGCAAATAAGAAGAAAGAATTGGTCATCCTGATTTTAAGGATTCACCACTTCCACTTCTTCCATGTTTCCACTTCCATCGTTGTAGGAGTTGTACTCCATTTGCATTGTTATTTTTAAATGAATGAAAACTCAAAAGAAGGCAGTATCTTTTGCCCCAAAGTCTCTCTTCCTCTCTTGCTTCTTCTTCTACATTCTCTGTTTCGTTACACATTGCACAAGCTGGGACTATCAGTATGCAATCATTTGAAGGTGGAGTAAGGGAGAATCAAGAAGTGATCACTTCACCAGACATAAGACAGACTAAGGAGAATCAAGAAGTGAGTCCAGCAAGTCACAACATAGCCAGAGACAGGCCAAGGGGGAATTTAAACCTTCCAACAAAGTATCATGATTATGATATGAGTGCACTGGAAGAAGATGAATCTGATGATATGATGGGTTACTCAAATTTAGTCACTGAAGATGGAGGAAAGGTGGAACCAACTTGTTTCAAAGAGGCAGTAGAAGACGAAGACAGTGAATTTTGACTGGAAGCAACTGATGAAAAAATGAGTTCACTATTAAAGAACAAAACATGAGATTTAGTGGACAGAAAATGAGTTAGAAGACCAATATGCTGCAAGTGGGTTTTTAAGAGGAAATCAAGAATTCATGGAATAGAGAATCCAAGATTCAAAGCCATACTAGTAGCTAAAAGCTACTCACAGAAGAAAGGAGTTGACTATCAGGAAATATTCTCTCCTGTAGTCAAGCATGTCACAATTAGATTCTTCCTAAGTATGGTAGTTCACTTTGATATGGAGCTTCAACAGATGGACGTGAAGACAGCTTTTCTCTATGGATACTTGGATGAAGTTATATACATGGAGCAACCGGAGAGGTATGTAGATAAAGATCATCCTGAGAAAGTCTGTTTGTTGAGAAGATCATTATACGGATTGAAGCAATCACCAAGACAATGGAACAACAGATTCAGTGACTTCATGCAAAAGAATGGGCTCAAGAGAAATATGTATTATCCTTGTGTCTATTACAAAGCAGCACAGCAAGCTGTGTGTGTAATTGCTACTGTATGTAGATGACATACTGATAGTGTAACATCCGTAGTCGTGCTGGATGACGGATTGATCGATTTTCGGGGTGAAATCGATCAAGGATAGATTCGGGACACAGAAACTCGATGCAAAAAAGCAAATAAATCTACATTTTTTTTATTTATGATGCCGTTTCATTAAATAATATACTATATGTTGTTTAGAAAATACCCCCTTTATTTTATTTTATAATATATTTCTAAAATATATTATAAAATCTTTGTATTCTAAAAAATTCTGTCATTTATTACATAACATAAATAAGTTAATCAATCGTAAAAATAATTATAAATTACTATTTATCACATAATAATTTATAAATTTAAATTTACATTAAAATATGAGAAATTTTTATATATTAAAAGATAAAATAACTCTAAACATATAATATAATGAAACAGAGTAAGTATCACATGCTTTAGTGTTTTATAATAAATATTAAATGAATAAATAATAAAATTAATTTTAAAATATAGTAAAAATCAAAAGTAAGTGAAATTTTTTTTAATATAATAACTAAAATGGTAAAGAAATAACAAAATTTTGATTATTATATTTTTTTTATTCATATAGTTATAGAACAAGATCATCATCGGATTCAAAACTACGTAGTTTTGTTAAAACATATTACAAAAAACAGAAATTGTATATACAATACTGTATATACACTGCTTATAGGGTTGTATTATTGTTACTGTACAAGTTTTCACTTTTCCGTACATCATAAATAGCGTATATACACTATATATACGGCCGTATTACATTAAAATAATTCGTAGTTATTTTCATACTCTAACAAAAAAAATTTCTGCAAGAGTTGTTTTCTAAAATAATTAAGATTTTTCAAAAACTTATTTTTATATTTGTTACAAAAAAAACAATAATATTCTAAATAATTAATATAGAGATATTAACTTACCACTGTCAAGAACTCCAACGATAATTCCATCTCCATGCTTAGCTTTCCTCAAAAGCTTTCTTCCGACAAGAAACCGATCATCGACCTTGAACTTTTGACTTAAATAATCGCTGTCTGTTT
This sequence comes from Leavenworthia alabamica, assembly GCA_000411055.1. Taxonomy (NCBI): domain Eukaryota; kingdom Viridiplantae; phylum Streptophyta; class Magnoliopsida; order Brassicales; family Brassicaceae; genus Leavenworthia; species Leavenworthia alabamica. The sequence goes on from KE156282.1 coordinate 42,368, forward strand.
CCTCCTCCTCTAACCCAACAAATTCCCACGACCGTGTCGTATGCGTTTCATATTTTCTTGGATGGCTCTCCATTACCGAAACAACCTCTTCTAGTTCTGTATTTTTAAAACATAAAAAAATAATAATAACATTGAGTTCTTATATAATATTCAATACACTTTCTCTATCGTAACAAAATATGAATATTGTTATAGCTTACTTTCTATTCTAGAGGCTTCGTTAGGGGTTAGCCCAGCCGCGAAGCCATTGATGCTATGTTTGTAGCTATACAATAACGATGCTCTAGCTTCTTCTTCGGATTCTTTAACTGATTGAAGATAAGAATGATGATGTTCTTCTATTTCATGTAAAGCTTTGTCACCTTTATGTTCTCCTAAATGGTTAAAGATATTAATTAAAATTAAATATGATGAAAATATTTATTGACTTTTGAATGGAAAACTCATATAAATCAGTGGAAATTAAAGTGTAGAATGATATATTAAATTTAAAAGAAACAGAAAATACTATAGAACCTGTTTTTTTCAGTGCATGAAGCTAAGAGTGGGATGAGAAAGAGGAGAGGAAAGAGAGAAGTGAGCTTCATGTTTGGTGGAATGTTTATAGCCCTAATGCTTCATAGGAGTTTTATGGGCTATTATATAAGATGTTTAGATTTTTTTTTATGTTTTAAAATTAAGATTTTTCATATTTCAATGTAAGTTTAATTTGATGAAATGTTGTGTGATCAATAATAATTTATAGTTATTTTTATTAGTTAAACTGTATATATTATATATTAAATGATACAATTTTTTAAATAAATGTAACTTTTAAAATGTGTGTTTTAGACAAAACTTCATATAAAATAAAAAAACAATAGTAAACAATTATTAATTTTTTACTTAGTTGGAATTTCCGTATATATAGTTTTATCTGAATAGTAAATACTAAAAGATTTGCTAGATTTGACAAATTTTACATTTCACTATCTTATTTAAAAATATATTTATGCAAATTAGATATTGATAAATGTTAATTAGCTTTTTATTTTATCAATTGAAATTGTTGGATTACATGTTAGAAAGAAAATAGTTGTGAATTGTGATACCCTGATTTAAAAAAAAAAAGTTTAAACTATAATGGTTGAGTTGCAAAAATTTAATAATGAATGAACGATTTGGGAGTTATTTTTAGTACGACATGAATGAAAATTTCACAAACGTGACGATATTACATGTGATATTAGTATATTACAAGTCCCACTTGGATCGTATAAACTGAAAAGAATAATAAAAATTACAAAAAATAATTGAAGAAATCGATGTATACAACTGGGCTACGACAAAGTTGCTAAGAATATGATTGGAGATTCAATTTCATCATCTGAGCTCTGTTTTCTCGGGAAAATATATTCTGGCCATATGTATTTGTTTTTAACTTTAGCCGTTATCAAATGATGTCAAAATACTTTATGTAATTTTTTATCGTCAATGAATTTTAATTTAAATAACTATATATTAGTGATATTAGATAATATACTAAATGTCATAAAAAGAATTATTTTAGAATTAAATTTCTGTTTTGAAAAATATCATTTTATGTTTCTAAGATTTTTGAAAAATATCAGTTTTTATATTTCTAAGTTTTTTGAAAAATATCATTTTTTAATATTTATAAGATTCTCATTCGACCATACTCATTTGTCCGTACCATGTAAATCTATATGTAGTCTGGCCTGAGGGGTGGGTATATATAAACCCAATGTAAAGTAAGAAAGCCCAATATGGTAGAAGCCTACTTAGATGAGAAACAAAAAAAGCCAAATGTCCACGTCAGCAACACGATTAAACCGCTTATTTCACTTTTTATCACAAAGACATTGACTAAAGTCAAACGGTCATTACCAGAATCAATGGTCGGAATAAACTCATCGCCGGTGACAATTAAGTTCTTCTCCGTTCTATTTCTCTTTCTCACACTCTCATCGCTATCTCCAAATTTCGTTAATGGCTTCACTTTCCCGTTCTCGTTAACACAATACAAAACCCTAATCTCAACCTCACGATCTCTCCTTCTCCGTGTAGCTAACTTACGCGCTTCTCGTGGTGACGTATTAGGTTCGTCTCGTGTACGAAAAATGGCTGAAGAGATAGATGTTGGATTAGGGTTAGGGTTTTTGAGTAGAGCTTGGTCTGTTGGATGGGATTATATGTGGAATTATGCTTGGAGAAAGGGAGGGATGGACTACGGTGAGGTGTATGGTGCGATTAGTGATCTCAATGAGCTAATGAGTTTAGTAACTGAGTTCAGTAGAGCTGAATCGAATGCTGATAAAGTTAGTTCTGTTGCTCGGAGTTATAGTAAAGCTCTTCGTGTTTCCAATCAGTTACTTCGTCGTCTTCTTAGAATCTTTGGTAAATCGGTATGGATTTTTACAACCCTAAAGTTTTGATTTTTATGATTCATGTCAGTTAAAAAAATCTGCTTCTAGTAGGAGAAAAGAGTGATACTTGATCATGGGTTGTGGAAAAAAATTGGATTTGATTACAGTTAAATCTTAAAATTTGATAATTTGCTTTTAGTTCTGTAATTGGAGTTCTCTGGTTGAAGTAGATGAATAGAATGAAAAGTATTAGAGTAAATATTGCAAATATTGAATGTGAAAGTTGTGTTGAGTAGGTGAACTTAAGAGTTGTTTCTTCTATTAGTTCTCAACTTCACTAAATCTGCTTGAAATAGAGAAAAGAATGATACTCTTATCATCGAATTATGAATCAGTTTGGTTACTGTAGAATGTGCATTGTCTGAGTATTGATGCTTATTGGGTGTTTAATCACTACTTGTTCTGTATCCATATGTTGAGTAAGTGAATTATGTAGTTGAGACTTTGTTTTTGTGTTAGCTCACTCACTAATAAGATGTTCCTTGTTATGCTTTGATCCCTCTTAATGTACAGGATAGCTATTGAAGTGAGTCTTTGCCTTGATTCATTCTATAGAGTTTTACTGTTATTGTACTTACCTTGTTATGATTGTTAGGGTGCATTGAGGGAGTTTTGGGAGATGGTACAAGCTGAAATAATCGATGGAGAGTTATTACAAGATTGTCTTGAAGTTGGAAGCAATGACGTTAAGAGTTTGCTTCAAATAGCAAAAGACATGGCTTTACAATTCTTTTCTTCTCAAAGCCGTTCCTCAGATGAATTATAGCCTAAGAAGCAAAGCTTTCACGTACGTTTCTCCTTTCAATGTAGTTCTTTTGGCATGTTGTAATATGTTACCCTTTTGATAGTAAATATTGATTATACTGATTAATAGAAATCGAATTACAAAGAAACCTTGAGGATTTTGTGAATGAAGCTCCTCCCACTCCCCTTAGCCTAAGCTTTCTCAAATGATCCAAAATATCCTTCACTCTGTCCCTTCCTCGTCCTTTATATACTACTACTCTCTCCAAAATACCTAGTGACCATACAAGGTCTAAGTAACCCACATTAATTGTTTATATATATAATTCTTCTTAAATGAGTTGTCTTTGTCCCCCCTCACGTAACAATACTCCGCCAGTGAAAAATCACCTTGTCCTCAAGGTGATGGTAGTAATTAATCAGGCTTTCCTCCTTTCTAAAATGAGTTGTCTTGGTCCCCCCTCACGTAACATAATCTTTCTTATATATTAACCAAATCCTCTAGCAAATCCCCCAGAGGCGGTTTGTTCGTTACATGAGTTTCACATAGACTAAAGACGATTTGTTTGTTCTTTGTATGAGTCTAAAAGTATTCATAGAGGTTGTATCTCCATGGCATCCATTGTAATTTATTTCATTAACCAAAGCCCACTTTTTGTGAAGAAAACGCTAGTCTAGTTACATCTACAGATATTGAGCCGACGTTTTAAGTCCACACAAAACTGATCTCATAAAGTGTTTCATGTTTATGTAATAATATACTTTTGGAGTGTTACTGTTTACTATATATTGGGCCTCTGAAACAAAACTAAAAGCCCAGTTTTGTATGGTTGCTTTGTTTGCAAACAAGGATTGTTGATTATCCAACACAAAACCTTTTATTCAGTGAAAGCTGTGTTTGAACAAAACTGATGTCATAAACTGTTTTATGTTTATGTAATAATACTTTTGGAGTGTTACTGTTTACTATATATTGGGCCTCATGAAAGCCCAATTTTGTGTGGTTGCTTTGTTCGCCAACAAGGATTGTTGATTATCCAACACAAAGCTTTTATTATCTCCTTCAGATTTTATCCTTTTTTTTCTGGATAGAGAGAATCTATAATGAGCTCCTTTGGATTTTCATTTGGGACTTGTTATCCTCCAAGAAAGCAAATAAAATGCAGATCTCATGTGAATAATAATAGCTTAAACAGAGAAACAAATTCTATTATCTTAAGAAACAAACAACAAGTTTGTTCTGATCTTGAGACAAGTCTTGTACGATTATCTTCATGTAGTAGAAGAGAAGCAATTCTTGGGTTTGGTTTATTCTCTATTGGATTTGTGGATAATGTTTTAGCTGAAACAACTTCTTGTGAATTTTCTCTGTCTCCTTCTGGTCTTGCTTTTTGTGATAAAGTTGTTGGTTATGGTCCTCAAGCTATCAAAGGGCAACTAATCAAGGTGATTAAATTATTATATATAAAATCAAAATTAAATATTTGAGAAATTTATTTATGGTGATGCAGGCACATTATGTAGGGAAATTGGAGAATGGTAAAGTGTTTGATAGTAGTTATAATCGAGGAAAGCCTTTAACCTTTAGAATAGGTGTTGGTGAGGTAATTTAAGATTATTATTTTATTTTATTAAACTCTCTTTTTTTCTGATAAATCATATAAATCGATTCATTTACAGGTGATAAAAGGTTGGGACCAAGGAATCCTTGGCTCTGATGGAATTCCTCCTATGCTTTCTGGTAAATTCTCAATATATATTTTTATTGAACATGTATACATGAAACTCGAAATACTTGGGTATAATCTTTTGAATTAAATAATCTTCGGTATTAAAATTCATTTGGTACTAATTAAGTGTCAATAGTTCGAGTTGTAAAAAATTTTAGGTGAAGGTTAGATTTGGAACTTGTGACTAAACCAATATTATATGTTGTAGTTTCTGACCATAAAATTATAGTATTGATAATAAAAATGTTGGGAGGTATTTAGAAAAATAGTAGAGAATTATGTGTTGTAACACTCATTTTTAATTTTAATTTTTGTTCTTTTTTATTTAATTTACTTTGATTTTACTTTATTACCAATTATACGTGTCCAAAATTACAATATATTAAAAAGTTTGTCCTAATCTATGTAACCTTTTACCATAATATTTAGATGTCTATATTAATCACGAGTAAGTAGATTTTTCTATACAAATATTTAAACATTTGTATGTAAAGAGTTTATTACAATTATGAATAGTTCGATCGATCATTGTCTTACTTTAATAAAGTTTCATTTGGATTGCTTATTAAGGTGGGAAACGGACACTAAAGATTCCTCCAGAACTCGCCTATGGTGATCGAGGCGCAGGTTGCAGCGGAGGTATATAATTTATATCATCTTAATTAGATAACTAATGAACAAATTAAAACCTAAACGTGCATTGTTTTCATGCAGGCTCATGCCTTATTCCTCCAGCTTCGGTTCTTCTCTTTGACATTGAGTTCATTGGTAAAGCTTGAGAGACCTTTTGCTTTGTCTTCTTCACCCATCATTGTTCATCTTTATAGATTTTATGTATAAATCAAGTTATTTCTCTGCCTTTTTCTAACCTTTGGTTTATTCGTTTATCTTCAGTAAACCAAGTATTTCATTTAATGTAGTTACAATTATAAACTATTGATTTATATTAACAAAAAAATAAAATATTAAGATGTACTCAAATATATAATGTTATATCACCATTAATAAAAATAGTTTCTTTATCTATTATTTTATGTAAAATATTGATATATTAAAATGTATAAACTTATCCACAATCTTTGAATAATTTTGTTTTATTGAGACCATTAATATAATTTTGTCTTAATTTGGGACATAGCCTCAACGGTAATAATACAACGTAAACTCCGTCTGTAGGTCCCCCAAACTTAAAACACTGCTTCCGAATCTTAGCTTCGGCTCCGAACCTAAAACACATGACCGTTACACCGAGCCTAGTTTAAATACCATCATCACTCTCATCTCCTTCTCTCACAAATTTCACAAACTCTCATCTATTTCTCTGTTTCTTCAACGGCGACGAAACTCATGATCAAAAAAACGTCAAAATCAATCAATCGTCATCAACGTAACTACCTTCGTCGCCATCGGAAAACTCAGATCGGATGCACACCTTCACCGGCGGCAGCGACCGTACTCGCTTCCATCAATAAATCGATTTATAGATGTCACCGAAGCATTCTCTGCTTATTTTCCCGCCAAGAGGATCGTCAAGGATTCAAAATCCTCAGACCTCCTCGCCATCACGAATCCGAATCGGTGATATTTCAAAATCCGCACGAGAGATCTGCTAATTCATTCGATGAGACGAAGAAGACAATTGTATTAGATCTAGACGAAACGCTTGTTCACTCATCAATGGAGAAACCACAAGTTCCATACGATTTCATTGTGAATCCCAAAATCGACGGTCAGATTTTAACCTTTTACGTAATCAAACGGCCAGGAGTTGACGATTTTTTAAAGAAGATAACAGAAAAATATCAAATCGTTGTTTTCACGGCGGGGTTAATAGAATACGCTTCGTTAGTGCTTGATAAACTAGATCCAGATCGGCGCGTGATATCACGCAGCTATTATAGAGACGCGTGTAGTGAGATTGATGGAAGGTTAGTGAAAGATTTAGGGTTAGTGATGAGAGATATGAGGCGCGTGGTGATTGTTGATGATAATCCAAACTCATACGCGCTTCAACCGGAGAATGCGTTTCCGATTAAAGCGTTTTGTGATGATTTGAATGATGGTGAGTTGAAGAAGCTTGGTGAGTTTTTTAATGGTGATTGTGATAAGTTTGAAGATATGAGAGTTGCTTTGAAGGAGTTTGTTGGAAGAGATGAATAAATTTTTTTTTATTAAGAAGATGATCGAACAATAGCTTTGTTTGTTCGATTTTGTCTTGTTTAATCAGGGTTTCTCAAGCTGTATTTGAATTATTAATAAGTTGATTTTGGGCTTTTAATGAGCCTTTATTCAGACCTCGTTTGGGCTCTAATGGGTCTATTATACATTTTTAGTTCATCACTGTATTTTTTTATGAACTTTATATTCTCCTAAAACAATTTATATATATAAAGTTCATAAAACTCTCTTCTCCTATGATGATACGTCATCTACTCAAACTCTATACATTTAACATATCAGCATCATTAACTCAATTGTATTTCTCTTTTTTTTTTTTATTATTTTTCTCATTAACTCACTCATATTCACGTCACCATCATTAATTTTTTTCTCTCCTTTTATTATTTTCTATCATTAACTCAATAATATTTTTAATTTCAAAATTTCTAAAACTCAATTATATATATATTAAAATGAAATGATTAAAATAAAAACATAAAGTTAAAATCTAATAAGTTTAGAATTTTTAATAAAAATACCATCAATATTAAATTTATATGTAATTAGAAAATAAAAATATGATACAAATATAGGATAAGTTCATAAAACTCTCTTCTCCTATGATGACACGTCATCTACTCAAACTCTATACATTTAACATATCAGCATCATTAACTCAATTGTATTTCTCTTTTTTTTTTTTTATTATTTTTCTCATTAACTCACTCATATTCACATCACCATCATTAATTTTTTTCTCTCCTTTTATTATTTTCTATCATTAACTCAATAATATTCTTCATTTCAAAATTTCTAAAACTCAATTATATATATATTAAAATGAAATGATTAAAATAAAAACATAAAGTTAAAATCTAATAAGTTTAGAATTTTTAATAAAAATACCATCAATATTAAATTTATATGTAATTAGAAAATAAAAATATGATACAAATATAGGATA
>KE156282.1:51398-65697 GCA_000411055.1 Leavenworthia alabamica
AATTTAATCTTTTTCCTAGCACGTAGACAGAAATAAAATTACAATTATTTTTTTATTTATAAATTTTATTGTAAGATGGTGAAGAAACATTAGGAAGACAATATTTTAATTTTTTTTTACAGTATATATAACCTAAATAAAATATTAGAAAGTCTTTAATTAAGATATGTTTTATTAAAGTTATTTTCTAAATTGTTTTAACATATGTTGAAAGGTAATTTATAATATTACATATTTACATGTGTCAAACTATTGAGACTACTTAAGATATATATCCAAAAATTACCTTTTTAATACTGATATATATAAATAGAAGTTTACGAGCAAGCAATTAGAATATTTTGGATACTTTCCATTATTATAGAATTTTATAGTTTCCATTACTATAAAATTGTATAGTTTTTATAATTCAAAACAAAGTTTACATTTCTCTATACTTGTCATATTGTATAAATATACGTCTTTCTCATTCTCTAATAATAGTATTACTTCCAACTTTTTCTTATTATATTCACATAACAAAAAAAACTTTTCTAAGCTTTTAGAATTTTTGGAAAGATGGTCATAATTAATGTAAGAATCCTCGAATATATATTGTATATATAATAAAATAATATTAAAGGTTAGATCTAATTTTCTTATAAATTTGAAGAAGCAGGAACTTGAATTCAGGGTTGGACCTATTGACGAAAGAACCAGACATAACCTTGTTCGTTATATTGCTAGTTTTAATGGTACGTAAACTTAATGGTTATATATAACTACGTACATATTATTTAAAACTTTAAACAACTAATATGATTTTTATTTTATTTTTTAGGAGTTTATTTTGTTGATTTTGATGATGATGAGATCACACTCATTGTGAAAGGAGAAAAACTGAATGAGCATAAGATCAATAAGAAAATAGACAAGTATTTGAGTGTAGAAGGTAGAAGAAGCTGTTTTTCTTGTTTTTGTTGATAATTAATGCTTTATATATGTTTTTATATGATTCTAAATCATTTCTATTTTTTTGTTCAAATAATAATTTTATACTAGTGTTTTTTATGTCTTCCAATTATGATAAGTGTTTGAATTTTTGTTCAATTATTAAGCTATTTATGGTCATCTAAATTATATTAGTCAATCATATGATATTTTTGGTCACAAATAATTATACAACAATAATGAGACTGATGTTAGGGTTTCAAATAGTTAATTAATTGAATTTACCAATAATTAAATATGTATGGTAAATTTCAGATCCGACCATATAACAAGAGTTAAGTTAAAACACAAGATGGGCCAGTTGGGCCTTATCATATTTAATTCTTGTATTAATTTACTTAGCCCATTTACGTTTGGTATATGTTTTAAAACTTTTTAGCATAGATGCATATTGAATTGGTTTTTACATTCTTATAGATCAGTTAAATTTACAGAACCGGTTTTGTCTGTATAGCACATGAACATGAGAAGAAACAAAAAATATTGTTAAAAAATCTTAAAAAGCTCCGATGCCGGAAATCGAAACCGGGACGACAATACTTCCGTTACGATTTCTATAATAATTGTTTAATGTTTTATTGTTCTATCTTTGCAAAAATAAACTTACTCGTATTATTTACATGTACGTAAAAAATAACATTAAAAATAATATTCTTGCATTTAAGTTAGTTCTTAGGTTATTTCTTTCTGAATTCACAGAGTTATAGATCGTATAAAACTTAACGGATAGTGATCACTAGCTACAATGGTCAATGGCTGAGACCCCAAAGTGTATGTTCTCTTTGTTTAGATTAAGTAGAGTTAAACTCAATGGCTGAGAAATTATTATACTGCTACAAACATTACACTAAAAAACTTATCTAGGAGGAGGAGGAGATCTCGTTGATACACATTTCCCACATGAGACAATCTTCAACAACGAATCTAATCTTAACCTTCTCCTTCTCAACTTCAATCGTGACACCTACATATTCATCAGTTTTGAAGATTTATACATAAAAACCGAATTAATATTCATCAAACCAAACCATTGAGAATTCTCTATACCAAATAGCCCAAAATGTTATAATTTTTACTAAATATATACAATAATACATTTATATATAGCTATAGAATTTTAGTAAAATTCAAACTAAACCAGAACCGAACAAAACCAAAATATTTCAATCCGAATCCAGCTTGAGCCGAGAAATTGAATGTATTACCTTGCGACGTGTGCTTCTGGACACTTTCCAACATATCAAGCTTCTTGATTTTGGTTCAAGTCTCCTGTGAAAATTAACAACTCATCAACAAAAAACTAATTAAAGATCAGTTTTTGTTTTTAATATTTTCTTACAAATTCTCTTCTTCAATCTTATCTGCAACCAACACAGGTTTGTGTTTAATCACTTGACCCAACGAAACTTTTCCTTTTACAATGCTCTGATTCTGACTCTGGTTCCTGTTTTGACTAGCTTCCAAGTGTTTCCTTCTAGCTCTAGTCACTGGAGACTCACGTTCAACCACTTCAACGTTTTTCTTCGACTCTGTTCTTATCTCTAACGTTACTGGAGACCCAAGAACTGCTTCAAACGCTCTCAAAATATGATCTTTAAAATCCTCAGCTGTTGTTTTCGCTATTGGCGAATCAAACCTTAACTGTACAGTAGGAGCTACAAAGAACAAACAAGTTAATGAATCATCTAACTAAACCGGTTTTTTCTATACGTCCAATCCAATGCATTTACCTGTGCCTATACTAATCGAAAAGATCCTTCCTTCTTTATAAAGAAACTCTCTTAAACCATTAACTCGAACTTTCTCCATAACTGCTAACCAAATATCTTCAACCGAAGGTCGATTTACGCAATCTCTTATCCTTCTTCCGGCTGCTAGATCCATTAATGGAGTGTGGTTAAAGCTACCATCAACTGAAGAACTATGTGGAAGCAAGTATTGTTGATCAGGAGCTAGCTGAAGCAATGCAGCGGTTAGCCAAGTTAGTTTATCATTCGATACTCTCAACTGTTTTTCTGATTCAGATAAAGTTTTCAAGGCTTGTTTAAGCTTCTCCATATCTTCTTTAGACACTGTAACAACCAAAAAAGTTCGGTTATGACAGTTATAAAATATGAAGTAGGATTAGTAATACTAATGCTTGAAACTCACATGGCTGTCTCCGGAAAAACTTTCTTTTACATTGATCTTTAGTGAAATCATAGCTTCCGGCCAGAATATCGGTTATGACAGTTGCGAGTTGTGACATTAAAGCTAATGGTTCTAGGCCGGTTTCCATTATGATTCTTACGTTCTTTACCGTGTTTACAGTATCCGCGGATAAAGCTAGATCAAGAAGATCAACTAATTTCTCATCCGATATTAATCCAACCTGAAACAAATCAAGAAACGTCATACCAGCACTAATGCATCGGATTCCATCAGAACTCAGCAGTTAAACGTGTTTGAGCGAGACTCGTAATAGGATGGATGAACTGTAAAAAGGTTTTTAACTTTTATTTACCATTTCTTGAACTAAAGGAACAGAGATTCTTGTTCCAAGCAAACTAAGTTGTTCTAGAGTCATTTGTGCATCTCTTAAGGAACCATCTGATCTCAAAGCCACGAGTTTCAACGCGTCTTTAGTGATATCAATCTCTTCCTTGGATGTAATTCGTTGCAAAGAATCGATGATATCTACATCTTTGAGCTTCGGGAAAAAGAATTTTTGGCATCTCGAAACGATAATATGAGGCAAAACATCAAGACTAGAACATACAAGAATGAAAACCACACGACGAGGTGCTCGATCCACGATTTTCGAAAGCTTATTCCAACAATTTGTTGACATAGTATCACAATCATTGAATATGTACACAAGGTGGTGTTGTTGATGCTTTGGCTGCTGTCGGATGATTGTTTTATCGATCGAATTCTCAAACTCAAAACTGTTAACAGGACCCATTTCTCGAATGTACCGGTTCTTACCATTATCATAAGAAACACATGAACTACATACACCACAAGGCTTTGATTGTTCTGTAGTAGAATGACAATTCAAAGCTCTAGCGAAAACCCGTGCACACGAGGTTTTACCGGTTCCATTTGGGCCATGGAATACATAAAGAAGTCCCACTCTTCGTTTCACAACAGCATTCGATAAAGCTTGTACCACAAGACTCTGTCCTACAAGATCCCTAAATGTTCTTGGAGTGTACTTCTGCGTAAGACTTTGATGCCGCCGAGCATCTCTACGGCTACATTTCTCCCCGTAGTCTGAATCTTTTTCATTCTTTAGTAGTTTATCTGCGAAAACACCCAACTCGCCTGAGTAATCATGCACCCAATCTTCATTTTCCGCACTATCGACTAAAAGAGGTAACACCTCGCGATTAGATGAGCTTGAATCAGACAGCATTTGCATACCGGTTTCGCCTTTTCTTCCCTTGGAATCAGACATTCCACAAGATAAACTTCGACCCGCTATATCGAGAAAATTCCGGCCTCTATGATGAATTCTAGACCAGTTGAAAGGAAGACCACAACCATTTCTTGGGACTGCTCTACTCATACTTCCTTCATCAAACTTATCACCTCTAAGCCCTGAGTTAGAACCAATAGACATATCACTCTTATCACCAACATTATCTTGAACATTAACTGCTCTTCCCGGTCTCCTTGTCCCTCTAAACTTTCTTCTTTTACTTCCATTACCGCGGAGTCGAACATTACAAGAAACCAAATCATCATCACTATCACTTCCAACATCATTTAACTGATCAGACAGAGTCTTGAAAACATCATTCAAATCTTCAACTCTATAACTCTTCCTATCAAACTTATCATCAGAAGGAGTAACTTTAATAGATCTTCTTCTACTTCTTCTTCTTCCTTCTTTATGATCTTCATTCAAATTGAAGCTAGCTGATGGATCTTTAAGTGATTTTGATCTTTGTAAAACAATGAGATCTCTCATAAGAAGAGACTGGTTAGTTAAAACCGGACTCTGTTTGTTGTTGTGCATATGATTCTTCAAGTGAATACAGTTGGTTAAGTGAATATGGTTACGAAGATGGTCATTGATGTCACTATTTGAATCTTTTAGAATCCGAGAAGAAGTTACCTTAGCCATCATCAAAACTCAGAAAAAGTTGCTCTGTTTTCTACCACAAAATCTATAAAAGAACAAATCATTTTCCTGTGAAAAATCTTAAAACTTTACAAATCAAAAGGAAGATTCAACTGGGAATTGAAAGGCCCATTTGAATAAAAAGGTAAATATGATAAAAAAATCTGAAAAGCAATGTTTCTTCAATATGAAGAGATGGATAATTGCTGAAGTGGGAACAACATCAAAAACGAGAACGACACCGTTTATTGGTGAAAACAGTAGTCACATGTGACGTTTCTGCTCTTTTTATTAAGTTACCAAACATTCACATGAAGAAGCTGAGAAGGTTTCTCTGGAAAAAGCAAGAAAAGAGAGAGGTTTTGGAATTAAGTTTAGGGAGAGAGAAAGAGGAGGAATCTTGAGATAGAGGAAAGGGTTTTTGAGATCTGTTAAAATGTTTACAGACACGAACATTGAGGAAGCAGAGCACATTGCCGATAAAGCGGTTTGTCCGTTTCCGTGAAGTAATAAACTATATTAAATTTTTTATTTAAATAAATATTGTTTAAACTGTCATATAGGATAAAAACATATATTTAAATTTAGTTTTATTTTTATTACAAAATGATTGATGACGCTATTAAAATAATAATATATAATTCTAATTTTTATTAAATATGTGTATTGAATTTACATTCAAAAATATAAACGAAATTTAATATAAAACAAAAAATAATTTTATAGCTACATCTAATTAAATCGAAGGGATTATTTAGTATTAGAAACTTAGTTGCAGATAAATAACAAAAATACAAATATAAAACTCAGGACGATAATAATGTCAACGTCAATGTCACGTGAGCACGTTTAGTGATGATATGATTAGTTTATTAAACAAATGCAGAAATGCTATTATGTTCTAAAGATACCACTGATTTTTTTTTTTTTTTTTTTTTTTTTTTTTNGTGGTTTGTTATGTTAAATTATTTGATTAAACATATGCATTTAAAATGGTTTAGCTAAGATCATACAGAAGAAGCAAACAGTAATATGTATGGTTGTATATACATGTCTGTTTTTATTGAAGGTTAGGGTTTTGTTTTACTATCAGCGTTTTAAACTTATAACATAAGTGACTTATTGACTATTGTTAGTTCTGTACATTGTCAGGCATTGTTATATACTATATCCAATGGTTACTTTTGTTCATATAACTAGGTGTTTAACAAAACGAACTTATTATAAACTCACTGTCATTGGCTAGTTAATAAAATGCACCGCTCCAAACTCCAATGAACACAAAGAAAAAAAAACTTCACAACTCGAGATTCTGACACAGATGTTTTTGAGAGTTTTGTGATTCTCGAAAATTTTACAGAAAATAAATAGAGGGGAATCATTTTTGTATCAAACCTAGTAACATAAGTAAAATCAAATAAGCCAAAACAATTACTATTTTCTTGTCACAGTTTATTTTTAAATGAAATCATTGTCCCAAGCTGATTATGAATAAATAAAATAGGTGTATCGGCATTGATGGAAACGTTGTACATTTACTAACAAAAGCGTCTGTAGTCCAACGGTTAGGATAATTGCCTTCCAAGCAATAGACCCGGGTTCGACTCCCGGCAGACGCATTTAAATTTTATTTTTAATTATTTTTCTGAAAAGGCGTAAAAGATTATAAAGACAACATATAATGACGAAATTGTCCTCGCTCCTTACAAAGCAAGCAATCTAAAGATCCAAACGCATGAGCTTGGGTGTTTCAGTAATTTCTATAAAAAATTCCCCAAAAACTAGATTTTTTTCTTTTTGATAAAGACAGAGCACACAAGTCCTTTCATTTTCTCATTTGATAGTTTCAATTCCGCGTCTCTCTCTGTAGAAGAAATCGAGAGAAGAGATCTTAACATAACAGATTTCAAATCTCATCAAGTTGAAAAAAAATACATTTTGTAAAGTATTTGAAAAGAAGAGAAGAATCAATGGGGAGTTACAGAGCAGATGATGAATACGATTACCTATTCAAGTTAGTTCTGATTGGTGATTCAGGTGTTGGTAAATCCAATTTGCTTTCAAGATTCTCTAAAAATGAATTTAGCCTTGAGTCTAAATCCACGATTGGTGTTGAGTTCGCTAATCGGAGTTTGAATGTTGATGATAAAGTCATCAAAGCCCAGATTTGGGATACTGCTGGTCAAGAAAGGTACTCATCATTCATTTTTAGTTTCTTAGATCGTATAATTTTATTAGGGTTTAGGGTTTGTTCAATTGCACAAAAACAATTATATTTTTGAGCTTAGATTACATCTCTGAGATCTGAATTGGTTATGTCATAGTGAAGACATATGTGTTTGTGTAAGAATTAAGACCATGATTATGAAAATTATCAGCTTTGTTGTATTGATTGATTTCAGTAACTTCGTTTAATGTTTGAATAGGTATCGAGCCATCACTGGTGCTTATTATAGAGGAGCTGTTGGAGCACTTGTTGTATACGATGTAACCCGACACTCTACATTTGAAAATGTTGAGACTTGGCTTAAGGAACTAAGAAACCATACTGATCCAAACATTGTAATCATGCTTGTCGGTAACAAGTCTGATCTTCGTCATCTTGTAGCTGTTCAAACTGAAGATGCAAAAGCATTTGCGGAGAAAGAATCTCTTTACTTTATGGAAACATCAGCTCTTGAATCCACTAATGTTGAGAAGGCTTTTGCTGAAGTGCTTACTCAGATTCAACATGTTGTGAGCAAGAAGGCTATGGAAGCTGCTAAGGAATCTGCTAGTGTTCCGACGAAAGGAGACAAGATTGATATGAGTAAAGATGTTTCAGCTGTGAAGAAAGGTGGATGTTGCTCGAACTGAGGCGGTTGGGTTTTGATATTTAACGACCTGAGTTATTGTTTTTTGTCTTAATAGTTGACAGTCAAATTGATTTGAGAATATGAATATTGCTTTTGGTGTATTTTTGTTGGTTTTATAATATTTATTAGACATGGCTTCACCCGAAAATCTCACCCTGGCCAAACGCATTACTTGAGTAGATGGATTGCATTATTCAGTATTCGGATTATTTGGAAATTTTAAATTCATCGAATAAACCGGGAAAAAAATTAGGATTAATCAGTTCGAATTACAGTTTAATCTGAATCCGATCTATTTTGAATTTTACTGATCTGTTCTGAATAATCCGATCCGGTTGTCCAGTGCTACGAAAATCCGATCCAAAAAACTATAAGAATAAGATACGAATAACATGGAGATTTTATTCACATTTTAAACGTTTCAATCCAAAATTCGAATTAAATCCGATTTTAATATTATATGGATACTGTTTGGATTCTAAACAACCTAATTAGGATGATCCAAACACAAATAGTATGATCAAACCCTAACGTCCATGCTTTTGATTAGGTTTGAGCATTTGGTTCAGTGTAAATTATCTTTTAGTGATTTCTATTTCTGAAATTATTTCCAAAATTAATAGATCATTTAATTCCACAACTTTCAGATTTGGTGATGAAAAACATTTTAAATTAAAACAATGGAGAATAAACTCTTTTTTTTTTTTTTTGGTAAATAGTGTTAAGATTTTATACCTTTTTTTTAATTTGTGACAGAATTACAAGGAAAACAAAGATAGCAGATGGACCAAAAACTACAGAAAAAAAACACAGAAACAAGAGAAACTAACAGACGGACTAAAGGATATCGATTGAATAGAAGACGAAAAACAATATAGGCTTGGTACTTCGCAGCTGGCATGATCAAAGTAAACTCCAATCACCGGAGCTAAGCAACTAGTCTCACCAAAGCCCCTGTAAGCAAGAACCCCAACCATTTGGATCGAACCGTAGCTAATCAAAAGTGGAGCCTGATCGAACTAACGAGCCAAAACTCTCGAGCCGAAGCTCTACTTTCAACCCTTAACCAAGCCGAGACCACCTCCTCTAATGGTCCACCATGCCCAGCCACCGATGCCCCCGCAGCGTTAACTACTATACATCCGGAAGCCACACCCCAAAAAACCCGGCAACCAAAGCAAACAATCAAAAGTCGAGCCTACCCACTGGCCAAAGACCTAGCCTAAAAAATCCCAAAGTGATCCTCGAAGCCATCGAAGCAAAGCCAAAGCCACCCTTTGCCATCGAAAATCTACAAAAGTTTATCGTATAACCTTACCAAATATCCCAGAAGTGCTGACAATCTCAAATGTTCTGCGATCAAAAAGACCAAACCAGACCATAACCCGGGACCGGTGAGAGACACCAAACACCGGAGATGATACAAACTACTTTGCCAAAGAAGTTGCAGCACCGAAACCACACTCACACTGATATGACCCGTGGTATCGGAACCAAGTGTTGGATTCCCTCGGCAGTCGGTCGAGAGTATCCTGCCGATACACGACNTTTGTGACAGAATTACAAGGAAAACAAAGATAGCAGATGGACCAAAAACTACAGAAAAAAAACACAGAAACAAGAGAAACTAACAGACGGACTAAAGGATATCGATTGAATAGAAGACGAAAAACAATATAGGCTTGGTACTTCGCAGCTGGCATGATCAAAGTAAACTCCAATCACCGGAGCTAAGCAACTAGTCTCACCAAAGCCCCTGTAAGCAAGAACCCCAACCATTTGGATCGAACCGTAGCTAATCAAAAGTGGAGCCTGATCGAACTAACGAGCCAAAACTCTCGAGCCGAAGCTCTACTTTCAACCCTTAACCAAGCCGAGACCACCCCCTCTAATGGTCCACTATGCCCAGCCACCTATGCCCCCGCAGCGTTAAAAGCCACACCCCAAAGAACCCGGCAACCAAAGCAAACAATCAAAAGTCGAGCCTACCCACTGGCCGAATACCTAGCCTAAAAAAATCCCGAAGTGATCCTTGAAGCCATCGAAGCAAAGCCAAAGCCACCCTTTGCCATCGAAAACCTACAAAAGTTTATCGCATAACCTTACCAAATAGCCCAGAAGTGCTGAGAGTCTCAAATGTTCCTGCGATCAAAAAGACCAAACCAGACCACAACCCGGGACCGGTGAGAGACACCAAGCACCGGAGATGATACAAACTACTTTGCCAAAGAAGTTGCAGCACCGAAACCACACTCACACCATGCTTCCCCGGGAAAGATCCAAGCCTAGTCTAGAGAGGAGAAAAACGACCGGAGAAGAGCACATCAACGGAGGAAAAAGAAGGACCTCGGTGGACAAGGACTGAGCTCTCGCCACAGACCACCCGAACCCAAACTATGCTCCTACCGAAGAGAAGCTTAAACCAACTCGAAAGACCCCTTGCCGGAGAAGAGCCACCAAATAAACTATAGCGGAGGAGCCATCAGACGAAAGCCAATAACTCTGGAGTAGAGAAGCTAAGGAGCCTCCGGAGAAGTCCACTCACTCGGAGACGCAAAGCAGACTCTGACAAAGCCACAGAACCTCCGACCGCAACCACTAGCGTAAACTGGTGGAAGAAGAAAAAATGGAGGCAAACCAGAGACCAAATGAAGAGAGAGGAGAAAGACGAATGTACCCTAGAAACCTCGTCAAGCCGCCAGGAGAACAGTCACTACCCAAGTCTCTGACTCGCTCAGACGTCCACAGCCTCAAACTCCGGTAAGACTGAGAGAACGTCGATGAAAGAGCTCGCGAAACAGAGATCAACAATACCCTAAATTTGCAGATTTAGGAAGAAGAAGAACAGTAGTCGAAAAATGAGAAGCTTGAACGCCGTCCTCACACGCCAGCCACTCACCACAACAATGTCACACCTCCAGATCTGGATCCAACAACAGGGGATGAACAGCCGAAGCTCGAGACCTCTATCAACGCACTCCAACAAGAAAGAAAAGAACAGAAGAGGAGGGAGGCCGGAGCCGGTACTGCCGGAGCCGGTACTGCCTGAGCCACCGCACTCTGGCCAGAAGCTTGATGATTCTGGCTTACCTCGAAAAATGGGACAGAGAGAAAAGAAGCTCCTCGCGTGGAGCTACGCGTTTCTAGAGATCTTAGAATATTAAATTTTAAAAGCCCTAAAATAATAAACTTACCATGATCCATTGCTCTTGAATTATTGTAGAGAAAACTTTGTTGAAGTTATGTTGATCTTCTCTTCTACACCTTTCACTTTACTTGATTCCTTGATGGATATGAATCTCTTTTATGGTTTTTTACCCTTGTTCTCTTTTGTTTTACTTTGAAGAAAATGTCTTAGTAATTATTTTCATAAAAACAAAACTTTAAAAAAAAAACCAAAACTCTCTTCTCTCTTTTATTTCTACGGATGTGTGTCAAAGAGAGAGAAAGGTAGTTTTTCTATTATTTTTATTTATTTATTTAGACATCCTTATATTCTTCCTTTATTACATATATATACATATATAATTAAAACCATCATTATATGTCCATATACATTATTATATGAGAACAAGTATATGGTTTATGGTTAGAGGAGAGGGTCTCAACATACCCGTTCTAATACTCGGTTATTGAAACCGATCCATCACGGTTTCGTTTTAACGTATTAGAACACGTAGACTTTACAGAGAATTTAAACTTTAGTGATCGGACCGTTAATACATAGGCCACTCTACGGGAAATATTCTTACATTCTTCCACTAGGCCAATGTATTAATTTTAGCCCAAAACCCTTTAATGCGCATCTTTACATCAAGTTCAATATATCTTAAGTACCATAAAATGAGAGTTAGCCGAGTCATGGCGGTTGCCCATCATTTACTGCGATGAGGTCCCTTCCAAGCACCACACACCAACTCCAACTTTACTACTTCTTTTCTATTGAGATTTTACTTTAATTCTCAAAAACTTTTATGTTGAGATAAACTATAATTCTCAACTTTGTATGTTATCAACTTTAAATGTACATAACCATTATGATAACATTGTTTGATCACAGAAAAACATACGAACTTTAATGATATCATCTCTGAGTAATAATTTTACATGAGCACAAACTTTCATAGCAAGGTCTTATCTATTAAGCCCATTTTTCCTACATGGCCAATAAATATACCGGACGGTAATCCTTTCGTCAACAGATCTGCTAACATCATGTCCATTCTTATATGCTCAAACATCATTCTGTGTTTATGGACTTCTTCCTTTACATACAAGTATTTAATTTACATGTGCTTAGCACCTTTTGAATACTTGTCATTCTTTGAGAAGAACACAGCTGCAGAATTATCACAATAAATTCTCAGCGCTTAGCTATACTGTCAACAATTCCAAGTCTTGAGATAAAGTTCCGCAGCCACAATGCATGAACTATGGCTTCAAAGCATGCCTAGAATTCGGCTTCCATGGTGGAAGTAGCAATAACAGACTGCTTTCCACACTTCCATGAGACTGCTTCTCCAGCTAAGAGGAACATATAGCCGAACATCGACTTTCTGCTGTCGACGCTACCGGCATAGTCTGAATCTGAGTATCCGACGATCTCTATACTATTGGATCTCTTATACGTAAGCATGTACTTTTTGGTGCCTTGCAAGTACCTACGAACTTTCTTTGCAGCTTTCCAGTGATTTATTCCGGGATTACTTTGATACCGGCCCAGCATACCAACAACAAAACTGATATCTGGCCGAGTACATGTTTGAACATAGTTCAAACTCCCAACCACTGAAGCATACAGAATGTTTTCCATTTCTTTACGCTCCAATTCATTTTTCGGACATTGCATTTTACAGAAATGATCCCCTTTCTGAATTGGACCCTTTCCTGGAGAACATCTTTCCATCCCATATCTTTCTAAGACTTTATTTATGTATCCTTTCTGACACAAACTTAACAGTCCTTGTGATCTATCACAGATTATTTCTATCTCGATCACATAAGATGTCTTACCCATATCCTTTATTTCAAAGTTACTAGAGAAATATTTCTTTACGTCACTTAACATGCACATGTCATTCGCGGCTATTAATATGTCGTCAACATATAATACCAAAATGGATGCACTTGCTCCCACTGACCTTCATGTAGATACATCGATCAACGATGATCTCTACAAAATCGTACGACAATATGGTATCATTAAATTTTATGTACCATTGTCTGGAAGCTTGTTTTAGCCCATATATTGACTTTTTTACCCTACACACGAGATTTTCTTTTCCTGTGACCACAAAACCTTTAGGCTGGTCCATATAAACTTCTTCCTGAAGCTCTCCATTCAGAAAGGCGGTTTTAATATCTATTTTCTAAAGTTCTAAATCATAATGAGCCACTAACCCCAAAACAATTCTCAAGGCATCCTTCTTTGAAACTGGATATAAGGTTTCCGTATAGTCAATGCCATCTTTCTGAGTGAAACCTTTAGCAACAAGGCGAGCTTTGTACCTTTCTATATTTCCTTTCGAGTCTCTTTAGATCTTAAAGATCCATTTACACCCAACGATTATGAAACCATCAGGTAATTCTACTAAGTCCCACACTTTATTCACATCCATAGAAGAAATTTCTTCTTCTGCAGCATTTGACCATTTTTCAGAATCATCACTTTCCATGGCTTTTCAGAATGTTTTCGGTTTTGCATCAAGACTCATGTCGCATTCATTTTCAACAGTGTAAACCACATAATCATCTGCAATGGCAGATCTTTTATCCCTTACAGATCACCTTAAAGGTTCTTGTGGTACAATGTTCTCTTCTTCAATCACGACAGGTTCATTTTTCGGTGTCTTGATTTAGTGGGACTGTATGTTCCTCAATTTGTTGTTCTATTGTGGTATTGAGATGTGCACCAACAATAGGAACAACTACTTGGGATGAAACATCGGGTGAAGAATCTTCTACCCGAATTTATGTAGTGTTCACTCCCCTAGATTCTGAATTCCCATTAGTTTTACCATTTTCAATGAACCTAGCATTACCCGTCTCAACTATTCGCATACTATGGTTAGGACAGTAAAAAACAAAACCCTTAGACTTTTCTGGATAGCCAATGAAATATCCACTGGCCGTCCTAGAGTCTAATTTCTTTTCATGTAGATTATATTGCTTTACTTCTGCAGAACATCTCCAGACACGTAAATGCCTTAAACTGGGTTTCTTTCCTTTAAATAGTTCAAATGGAGTAATTGGAATTGCTTTACTAGGAACCCGGTTTAATATATATGTCGCAGTTTTTAATGCATATATCCACAACGATATGGGTAATTTGCAATTACTTAACATA
>KE156283.1:10384-32050 GCA_000411055.1 Leavenworthia alabamica
TATTGAAAGCTAAAATTTAAATAATATTAACTATTACTTAGATTTTAATTTAAATATACATATATTTTAATAATACTAATTATTTTAAAAATTTATAATTTCAAAATTAAAATTATAGTTTTAAAAATTAAAAATATTAATAATAATTAGTATTATTGAAACCTAAAATTTTTTAATAATACTAAAACCTAAAATTTTAGATTTCAATAATAATAATAATTATTAATATTTTTAGTTACTAGTCCTCCTTAGTCTCTTACACGGCCTTGTGTTCTTATATCATGTTATTGTGATATTGTAGATTATTTGTTTGAATAATGAAGCTCTAGTTCCAAGACATGTACAAAGGGAAAGACAAGATCATCCACCTTCTCAGGGATGAATTAGTTTCTTCTTTTTTTTAGGTATTTTTTTAATTTTTAATTTGTTAAAATATTTTTCTTTTAGGTCTGTTTTCGATTTTAACATTTTATAATTTGTTTTTTTTTTACAAAAAATTGTTTTTTGATGTTTATGTTTTTCATTGATGTGTTTTTTTATTTATGGAAATAAGTTGCATAGTTTTTTTAAGGTGAAAATATTTGTTTATTTTCTAACAGTAGAAATTTTACTTGTAAACGGTTTGAATAAATATGATAAATAAAACTTAAAAGTAATAAAATAATATTGTTTTATTTATCATAAAAACAATAAAAATAATACTATAGTTAAAACTGCAAAACCCTAGATAAATAACTAAAATCTCTTTGATATTTGAAAAGAGGAAACAAAATAAAACTAGTTAAAATGGTGTAAAAAGAATTTTCGAGACCATTTGTCCCACATAAGTCCAATAACATCATCATTTTTGAAACCTTTTGCTCTAACAATATTGAACCATCCTCTTTTAAACACATATGAAAAAATGTTGTTATGCATTTGGATCCCTAATGTTAATATATAATCAATATCATGTTCAACAACATGTACTTTGACTTGAACACCTTCTTGGATCTTCTCGACCAAACTACGTTCCATTGTCGGAATTATATATGCTTCAAAGTGGTGTTTTGGTAGATGAAGTAAACCACAAATACTAACATCTCTATTGCTCAATTTCTTCTTTATAACCCATATATCAGGTTGAGCTAAACTCAATTCCAAATTTGGTTCTTGAGCCATTGTTATATATTAACTTTATAAACTTTTTTTTTGATAAAAACTATATGAATATTCTTTAGCTTTCAAAGATAGTAGAAGATATATATATATATATATATAGTGTTTTTTGTCTTTTTTCTTCTATTGTTAATATTTTTAGTATTTTTCCTTTTTATGAATTTACATTTCTATTATTCTCTACAAGTATTTTGAACATTTTGGTAGAAATTTACAATTTCTTTTTATTATACAACAAATAAGTTAACGATGATTATATGAACATAAAACATTTTTACGTTATAGCAATATTATTAGGGTTTCCATTTTCTTAACGTGATCACTGATTTTTTTTCTTTTTTCCTCTTTAACATTTCTGTTTTTTTTCATTATATTTTAAAACTGTTCATTTTCCTTGTCCAAAAATACTTTATAGGATTCTTGTGGAAGTTTTACATTTCATTTACTTGTCTGTTTCTCGAATATAAAAAACATTTAATAAATAATAGGAGTGATTATCTCTAACGAATTACGATAATAAACCTACAATTAAACATTGCCAACAAAAGTCAAGAGGCGAATCTTACGTGGCTAAAAGTCTTTATCTATATAAATATATTCAAAATGGAGTGAACATTTTTAGTAAAAAATCACAAGCAATCTTATTGAAATCAACACATTTCATCATTTTAATTTCATATATAATTAACACATCACATATTCTATATTCGATAATATGTAAAACTGCTACCAATCACGCTAAACAAATTTCATGACACGAAACAAAATTCTATGTTCGTCCTCTCATCAATAACGCTTAATATAAATGTTATCTGTTCACCCACTAGACACTAAAAAGATAGGAACGAGTTATTTCACGAGATTTAATTTAAATTAATATATAATTGAAACATAAATTTTTAAATAACTATTAAAATTTAGTTTTTTTTTTTAAAGTTAATCTTGTTAATACCAAAAAAGTTCATTTTACAGTGAAATATATGCGAAAACAAAAGAAAACAAATAGAAGGAAGGGACGAGATCTTCTTTTCCAAACACCCTAACAGGTCCAGTGGAGACAAGTTGAGACGAGAGACAGGAGAACTGTATGAAGAAAAAGGGAAAGCATTATTGTCTCGTCAAAACCCTGAGTGGTAAACCATATGCGGGAACCCAATCATAAAAAAAGTAGAACCTCAAGTAAAAGAAAAGTTAAACGGCTAAATATCAAAATGGTAGTGGTGAATCTGCAATTCAAACCATAGCTCCAGGAGTGACGACACGACGACGTAGGTGGGACTAAAATTTAGTTTATTGAATTAATAACTTTTAAAAATAACATAAAACCATTGTTATTGAAAACAGTACAAGAATTTTATTTAAAAATCTTATATGGGATTTTATAATATTTTTTAGTTGAAAATACAAATACCAAACTCTCATGTTTTTAAGTGAAAATTCAAAAAAAATTATAATAAATATTCAAATTGACTCAAATTCAACCAAATCATTTTAAATATTATTAGAAACCAAATCTTTTCCGATACTCATTTCAGTACATCTT
This sequence comes from Leavenworthia alabamica, assembly GCA_000411055.1. Lineage (NCBI taxonomy): Eukaryota > Viridiplantae > Streptophyta > Magnoliopsida > Brassicales > Brassicaceae > Leavenworthia > Leavenworthia alabamica. Next base: position 13,086 of record KE156283.1, read on the forward strand.
CCTAAACAAATCCTATATTCCTCTTACCATGATGCATGAAATAAATCTTATGTTCATATACATCACATTATCTAATATCATAAATCATTCATCATCCACAATCATATAATATATTTAAATTATTCTATCATACCTTGTATCATTATACGTATAATGTCACTCAATATTAACCAATAGACACACATCTAATCACATAGTTTCTAAACCCTATACAAGCAACTTTTGAAAAACCTACTTAGAAATTAATCAATGTATTTCCACAAATCACACACTTGAATTCTCGGTCTGAGACTAGCAACATGAGAATCATGTTCAACAGTACAATATCTCTCTATCATTCCTCCCGAGTTCCGACGGTGTGTTGGGACGATATTATATGATGGTGATGGATGAACCGTGAACGGTGGATGGGTCGGTTTAACTATTTTAGATGCATAAAATAAAAGTTATTTTTTCATTTAAAATATGTTTAATGTTTTTTAGATTCAAATTTTAAAATATATTTTAAAATAAAAATTTGTTTATTTTAACAGTATAAATTTTACTTGTAAACAGTTTGAATAACTATAATAAATAAAACTTAAATGTAATAAAATAAGACTCTTTTATTTATCATAATAATTAATAAAAAATAATACTATAATTAAAACTTAAAAAAATAAATATCTAAAGCTCTTTGATATCTTCAAAGAGGAAAAATAAAATAAAAACTAATTAAGTTGGTGTAAAAAGAATTTTTTAGACCACTTATCCCACATAAGTCCAATTACATCATCATTTTTAAAACCTTTTGCTCTAACAATATTGGACCATCCTTTTTTAAACACGTATGAAAAAATGTTGTTAGACATTTGGATTCCTAATGTTAATATATAATCAACATTATCTTCTACAACATATACTTTGACTTGAACTCCTTCGGGGATCTTCTCGACCAAACTACGTTCCATTGTCGGAATTATATATGCTTCAAATTGGTGTTTTGGTAGATGAAGTACACCACTATTACTAGCATCGCTATGGCTCAATTTCTTCTTTAATACCCATATATCAGGTTGAGCTAAACTCAATTCCAAATTTGGTTGTTGAGCCATCGTTATTAACTATATGAACTTTTGTGATAAAAATTATATGAATGTTTTTGAGCTTTGATGATGATAGTAGAAGATATATATATAGTTTTTCTTTGTCTTTTTTTTCTTCTATTATTAATATTTTTAGTATTTTTCCTTTTTATAAGTTAACATTTTTATTATTATATACAAGTGTTTTGAACATTTTGGTAGAAATTTACAATTTTTTTTATTATACAATAGGTAAGTTAACGATTATATGTACATAAGACATTTTTACATTATAGCAATATTATTTAGGTTTACAATTTTTTCTGTGATCATTGATTTTTTTTTTCTCTTTAACATTTTTTTCTTTTTTTAATACATTTTAAATTGTTCATCTTCCTTGTCCAAAAATGCTTATACGATTCTTGTGGAAGTTTTACATTTCAAAAATCTTTATTTCATTGGTAACAAAGCAATGACGTGTCAAGTGTTTTCATTATCTACTCATGCCCAACAAATTATTACATATCATAAAATCATACCACATTTTCACAAATATATCCAAGATTTCACATAATACTCATCATAACACATCATCAACTATTCATACAATAACAAGCAATCTTATTAAAATCAATATATTTCATCATTTTAATTTCATATATAATTAACACATCACATATCAATTGTACCGAGTATATTCGATAATATATAACACTAGTACCAATCACGCTAAACCAAAATTTCACCGGTTTAATAACTATACATATATAAATTAAACAAATATCATATTCGTCATCTCATCAATAACTCTAAATCAAAATGACATAGGTTTTAGCCACTAGACACGAAACAAATCCTATATTCGTCCTATCATGATGCATGAAATAAATTTTATGTTCAATAAATACTAGGTCTGGACAAAATATTCGTTAGATTCGGTATTTTAATCGATTCGAATAAAAAAATCTGAATATTCGTATTTTTCGAAGTAAATCAAATAGCAAAATTTATTTAGTATTCGTAAAAAATGAATCAAATATCACTTCTGGAAAGATCGAATATTCAGATATTTATCATATATATAATTATATATAAATATATTAAAATATGTAGTAAAAATATATATGTATAAACAAAAAGTTTAATGATTATAATCATTTATTTCCTGAATAAATTTTATGTTATCTATATTATCACGAATATTTGAATATTTTTAAAAATATTTTGTTATAATATTTGGATTTTTTAAAAATATTTTGTATATATTAAAAACTATGATTTAAAAAATCAAAATCAGACAAAAAAACGAATCAAAGCGAAACAAATAGTTCGCGAATAATACAAAAAATTTTGAATTTTCGAATCGAAGCGAATCACAATATTAACTATTCGGCATAAACGAATCGAATTACGAATACTGAAAAATTTCTGAATATTCGGTTCGTGTCTAGGTCTAATAAATACATCACATAGTCCAATATCATAAAATAATTCATCATTAAAAATCATGTAATATATCTAAGTTATTCTATAATACATTGTATCGATATAAAATGTCACTCAATTAATATCAATCAATATAGATACAGGTCTAGTCACATAGTTTCTAAACCTATACAAGCAACTTTTGAAAAACCTACTTAGAAATTAATCAATGTATTTCCACAAATCACACACTTGAATTCTCGGTTTAAGACTAGCAACATGAGAATCATGTTTAACAGTACAATCTCTGTAACATCCTCATTTGCTAATAGAGCTAATGATACGTTTTGGACCAAAATGATTGGACAAAGGCCCATTAGTGAGGTGTGCACCGAGTACTCTCGGTATAAGTTGGATGACCTAATCGTGTTTCTCATCAAAACACATCGTAATACACTTGAATCTTCAGCACCAGTCACCTAGTTACGTCGAAGAGGGAGAGAAACAGAGTCTTGGCGAGAAAGGTAAAGATCCATCTCTAGTTTCTTCTTTCTTCTGATCTCTGTTAAGTTGTTTGAATTCTGTTGATGTGAGATCTCATTACGTGATCATGCAGAGAGAGATTGACAGCATTGGAGAGGATTCACATAACTTGTTGGTGAAGCAACAACGGTGGTGAGAGTTTTTGGCACGGACAGGCACGGCCCAATAGGGGTGGCAAAAGGGCCACCGTCCATGGGCAAAATTTTTTTTTTTTTTGTATTTAATGTTAAAAAAAAAAATTTAGGGGCCCAAAAATAATATGGTAAATCTAAATTATTTTTTTGCCCTTGGATTCTACACAACAGTGGGCCGGGCCTGGGCACGGATAAGCTCCGATCCTTGCTCTGAGTACTCCCGATTGGTTCGTTAGTGATGTATACCGTGAATATAACAAATTTTTCTCTTTCTTGTCTCTTCATCTATTTACTCTAACATGGTATCAGAGCTCTGAATCTTTAAAATTTAGCTCGATTCTTCCACACTTTTGAATTCAAAATTGATGAATAAAACTGCATTAGTCAACTTTTCCATTAGCATTAGAGACAGAAATGAATAAGAACAATAAATCCTCAGAAACATATGCTTTGGACATTGAATTATTCTTATTATGAACTATTGTGAGCTGTGGAATTACACTGACTAAGCTGATTGTTCTCACCTTCTCAAGATCACAAGTTTTAATGGTATGTGTTTTGTTATCTCTTGAAGCTTCTTTAACCCTCTTTACCATTTCATATTTAGCTTCTAAAATTTTGTATTTTTCAATAACTTCAAAATGTATCTGGCGTGTACTCCTTGGTTTCTTACACGGCCTTGTATTCTTACATCATGTTATTAGATTATATGTTTGTTGCTGTGACATTGGAATGGAGTTTATTAGTTTGAATAATAAAGGTGTTCTTAAGCATCTTTGGTCCATCTCGAAGACATGTACAAGGGAAAGACAAGATCATCCACCTTCTCAGGGATGAATTAGCTTCTTCTTTTTTTTAAGGTGTTTTTATTTTATTTTTTTAATTTGTTAAAATTTTATTGTTTTAGGTCTTTTTTTAATTTTACCAATTTTGTAATTTGTTTTTTTTTACCAAAAAAGGGCTTTTAATATATTTTTTTTACTTTATGTTTCTTGTAGGGTGGAGTATTTACGTCATCTCTCTCTCTAAACTCTCCTAGACACGAAAACCAAAGCAATACATCCGTTTCACTTCTCCGACGTTGGTAGAGGCATGATTTGCTGGCGTCGGAGGGGTTCTTACTCTCCTTGCTTTTTCTATCTTCTCTTTACTCCTGAAACTGGTTTGATTTCTGATTGTTACTTTCAAAATCATGTCTCTGTTTGCTATGTGATAAACGAAAGACAATTTCTCACTGGTTATTCAACTGGAGATTCAATCTCGAGATCAACATTGGATTCTCGAAGAACTTTCTCCCTTGTTGGGAAGAACATGACTCTTCTCTCACTGAAAAATAAGATCTCTAAAAGATCTATGGTGCCAAAGCTCCATCCATCGTGGCTTAGATTGTTCAAGCCTCCTCTCACTTTGCTAATGTTGATGATGTCATATATCTATCAGAGGATATGCTTCAAATATAAAGATGCTGCAAAACCTAGAGCCACCACTATCTACGTCACCTACGGCCGGGAATACTTAGATCTAAAATACTTATCTCGGAAGAGACGGCTACCACATGAAAAAGAACAAAGAAGGTTTAGAGAAGAAACCCTAATTTCGCTAGTGGACTCCCTTGTGAGCCCACTTTACATAAGTCCAACAAGCTACTCATTCTGGCCCAGAAACTTGGATCTGGCCCATTTCAGTGCATTAGTTGGTGGACCAACATTAGAAGAGAAGTCCAATAACTTAAAAGAACCAACCAACAAGGATTCGGTCACTAGGTCCTTGGCCTCTACTCTCTTTCTATACCAACGGAGAAGGCTCTCCTCCCACTTGAAGTTGTCTTCATATCCGCTTTATCAATCTTCCAGGTCTGTGCTACTAATTTCTTTGATTGTCTCTTGTATATTTTTGACTAAATATAATGACTTAATTGGTCGAGGACTCCTTTTAAGCTTTGTACTAATGTCAATACAAGGACACATCTATCTTTTTATGGCTGGTCTCTACCAAAAACAAGCTCGGAGTAACACCACATGTGTTGTCCCAGATTTTATCCATGATTATACCAGTCGGACTCTTTTCCATCCAAGGCCGGGTAAACCGGTTCCACGATACCAAAATTCCTCTTGCCGTGGACAAGAGAGAAATTTGAAAGCTGCCTACATGGGACTAAACTGTAAAGAACACTCTTCTTCACATATTTTCCTCGCCTTGCGAGGTAAGGCTACTTCAATCCATTGGCACATGTGCGTGAGTGTTAAGATGATGTTGCAAACTATTNTTGAATCGATATTACTAGTCAGCGTTTGTGTGCTTTCGTCTTGTAGAGTTGAATTGTGCTTGCTTGATTTACCCGGAGGGGTAAAGTCCTTCCAAATATCCTCCTGTCGGGACCAGGAGAGAATAGTTAGCGTCTCCTACCTCTTCGAAAGAGATCTACTTAGTCTGGGCTCAGCTCCGAAACGCTCCAACCACCCCGTATTTTCATTTTTCTCACCACCAACAAGAGACCTTGGAATACTAGTTGAAAAACTGTCCCAAGTTTGCCTGGATGAGGCACCTTATTGGAGGTCAACCAGTTACTGTGGTTACGAGTTAGAGATTGACCATGCTAGCTGCTTAGAAACGGACTCTACTACTTGTCCTCACCCACCAAAATCTGGTTATGACTCCGTTTCGGTTCAGCCATTAGCTAGGCATGGTGCTGAGATCCCTTTTGACTGTATCTCTTCTCTGATGGGGATATGTGATATTGTTATCTTATGCCTTAACAGTGGCTTTAAACCTGTATCAAAGCCACATATGGTGGCCACATTCAAGTTAGTTGATGAGCTAAAGTTAACGAGTGTTTCTTTCATATATGTTGTGATGGATAACTCCGATACTTCTCCTAACGATCCATCAAATTCTATAGAATTTGTGTCTCTATCTTTAAGTTATGTATTTTCTAAATTAGTAGAAACTTTGATTGTTGCTTGGGTATGTCCAGCAAAGCTAATGCATTGTAAAATCACTTAATATGAATGAGAAATGCATATGTTGATCAAAAAAAAAATATATATTTTTTTTACTTCATGTTGGTTTTTGAAGGTAAAAAATTGTTTGTTTATTTTAACAGTATAAATTTTACTTGTAAACAGTTTGAATAACTATGATAAATCAAACATAAAAGTAATAAATTAATATTATTTTATTTAATATAATGTCTAATAAAAAAATACTATAACTAAAACTGAAAAAAAAAACCTAAAATAAATATCTAAAGCTCTTTGATATCTTCAAAGAGGAAAAATAAAATAAAAACTAATTAAGTTGGTGTAACAAGAATTTTCGAGACCATTTATCCCACATAAGTCCAATGACATCATCATTCTTGAAACCTTTTGCCCTAACAATATTAATCCATCCTCCTTTAAACACATAATAATAAACGTTGTTATGCATTTGGATCCCTAATGTTAATATATAATCAACATCATCTTCAACAACATATACTTTCACTTGAACACCTTCATGTATCTTCTCGACCAAACTACGTTCCATTGTCGGAATTATATATGTTTCAAACTGGTGTTTTGGTAGATGAAGAAAACCACTACTACTAACATCTCTATTGCTCAATTTCTTCTTTATAACCCATATATCAGGTTGAGCTAAACTCAATTCCAAATTTGGTTCTAATTGAGCCATCGTTATTAACTATATAAATTTTTTTGTAGTAAAAACTATATGAATATTTTGAACTTTGAATGATAACAAAAGGTATATATAGTATTTCTTTGTCTTTTTTTGTTTCTATCTCTTTTCTTCTATTTTTAAGATTTTTAGTACTTTTCCTTTATATAAGTTTACATTTTTATCATCCTATAAAAATGTTTTGAACATTTTGTTTGAAATTTAACATTTATGTTCTTATACAACAGGTAACTTACCAGTTATATGTGCAAAAGACAGTTTTTACATTATCGTAATATTATTAGGGTTTACATTTTCTGTATGTAATCATTGATTTCGTTTTCTTTTCTTTTTTTTTCTCTTTAACATTTATAATATTTTCCATTACATTTTAAATTGTCCAAAAACGCATTATAAGATTTTTGTGGAAGTTTTACATTTCATTTACTTGTCCGTTTCTCGAATAAAAAACAATTAATAAAATAACTGGAGTGATTATGTCTAAAACGAGTTAAGAATATATAAAAAAAATTATCAAAATATAAACTAGGATTAAACATTGCCAACAAAGTCTTACGTGGCTAAAAGTCTTTATTTCATTGGTTCATAGCAACGTAATAAAGCGCTGACGTGTCTTTTTTTACATTTTAAAAAATCTACTTTGCTTCGAGAGACACAGAGATGGGAAGAAGAAGTAAGAAGAGATGGAGAAGAAGCTGATCCTCTTCACTTTCGTAGTTTATTGCTATTTTATTACACGGAGCCTAAGTTGATGACAAATGCATCAGAATTGATGGCGAAAAATAGAAGGACAAAGAGCTGCAATTAGAGTTAAGATAAAATCATCAGCTCAGTCACTAATAATATACTAGCTAGGCAACGGATGCCGTTTCCCGTACCCGTATTTGCATGGGGACATGTACTTCATGGGACGCTATGGAAAATTTTCTAACGAGTTTTTCGGAATTTTGGTATTTTAGATATTAAAATATTTTTGGTATTTTGGTATTATGGAAATATTTTCTGAATTTATGTTATTTTTGATATTTTAGATATTAAAATATAATGTTTTTAAGATTTAAAAAGTTAATTTTTATATATATATAATTATATTTATGAATATTTTTTATATTATTATTAACGTATATATACCATCCCCGTATCCTTAGTTTTTTAGTTTATCGTTTTCCGTTTTCATCTCCGTTTCTTGTTTCCGTACCCGCCTCAGTGCTGCTTAGATCTTTAATAAAAGTAAAACAAATAGCCATAAATTGGCCACAAACTATTATTGGTATTAGTGGTTTTTTACCAAAAATTGACAGACTAGCCAAGAAATAATTATTTTAATTTCTTTCTTTTTTCTCATTAACATTTCTGATATTTTCTTTTAAATTTTAAATTGTTCATCTTTTTGTCCAAAAATGTTTTATACGATTCTTGTGGAAGTTTTACATTTAATTATTTGTTTTTTTTTCTAATAAAAAAACAAACAATAGAAAATAGAAGTAGCTATCATCAGGAATATAAACTACAAGTCTACAACTAAACATTTCCAACAAAGTCAAGAGGCATAGTTTGTATTGATTCATTGTTAAACCACAACACTCTCTCGTCTGATGTTATTACAATGAATCAATACAAGCTAATTTACATATTTACATTTAGCCAAAAACATACATTACCTTATTATATGTGAACTAGGACGAAACGGATCATATGAAAGACTATCACTATAAAAAAACATAATTATTTAACTTATTTTTGAATGAATTTCCGTTGACATAAAGACGCAATATAAAAAATAAATTATAAAAATGATCTGTCGAAAAAAAATTTTAGAAATATTAAAATAAATTTTTATCGTATTTCGTACTGTAATCTTTCAGTTTTTGACCATAATCAAATTGTAACCATATTAAAAAGTTAATTATTGTAACCATTAACCATAACAACATAATAGTTATGGTTAAGCGTAAATTATTAACCGTAATCGTGATTAAGCGTAACCGTATAAAAATCGTTAGTTAACCGTATTGTCTAACCGTAATACTATAACCGTAATAATTTTAAAAATAAAAAAAAATGTATATAAAATCAATTATGTGTAATATTTCTTACTATTTAATTTTTACAATAGAGTTTAAATATATTTTGGTAAAAATATTAATAATATTATTTTGTAGAAAAAAATTAAATTAAATTGTATATAATCGTAATCGTTTTTAACGGTAATCATTTTTAACCGTAACTAATTTTAATTGTAAACGTATATTAAATGGTTAAAGTTAAAATTAAAAAAAATATAAACATAATTGGCAGTTAACTAAACGTAACCCCAATAACCGTAACAGTAGTCCTACCTACTAACCAAAAGAGAGACCATAGTATGCGTTCGAGGTAGGAGGGACGCATGCACCAGATTGATTTTTAAAATTAAGGTAATATTTAACTATTTTTTGATGTAGTTCTGATAAATAGTTATTTTATTATTCTGATTAATATCTTTTTATGTATAATTTTTTTGCCTCAGTCCATGGTGATTATAGTATTTATGTGTTTGTTTATATACATAAATAAATTGTCAGTTTCTTATAAATATGTTCAAAACGGAATAAAAAGATAAGAGTGTGGAAAATGTTAAATAAAGACAAACCATGAATATGGAAGAGCAAAAACATCTTTACAAAGGCCAATAATAGCTTCGGTTTGTTATCATAAATGGGATAATGGGTTTTCAAAATCTCAAGTGACTAGTACATGTAATGGAAATCATATGGTGAATAGTTCTTAGAATTTGACTAGCAATTTGCGGATTCTATTTACATTATTTATTATATATATATATATAATTTATTTCTGTAAATTTTATAAGTATAACGAATTTAATTTTTTGTAAATTAAAAAGTAAAAATTTGATGGATATTTAGAGAACCTGTGAGTTTTAATGGTGCAGATATGGATATAACTATTAACACAAATAATTTTAAATATATGTAGTCTCGTTTATATTTTGTTGTTTCGACGGGAAAAATATAGAGTAATTTTTTATAATTCCATCATTTGTAATTTATGAGACAAAATTACATTATTTTCTTTAATTAGACATAAATATCATTTTTTATTAAAATTATATTTTTAATTAAGTCTTATGGTTAAATATTTAGTGGTTGAGTTTAATTTTTTATTATTTGGGTTGAATATTTTGTTGTTGGGTTTAGTATTTATTGTTTGGGTTTTTTTATAATTTTTTAAATATATAATCAAATTTTTAATTAAATTAAATTATTAAAGGGTAATTTTGTAACCTAACCAACCCTAACCGGATTAAACCATATCAGGAATTGTTGATCCTCCCAATTATTTTCTATTTTTTTTGTCTTTTCCATATCATATAATAATTTTATAATTTTATAATTTTATAATTATTACCACTGATCGAAGACGCTTAGATATCATCGACGCCACAACACAACTGCTCTTAGGATCTCTCAGTTTCTTCCATCAATGGCGACTCTTTCTTTTACCTCTCTATCTCTTTCCAGGAACTCTCAACAACTCCTTCCATCTTCTGGTAAACTCTTCAATCTCTCGAATCTTCCTGTAATAGACTCAGATCTAGATTACTATTGTGGATCCTCTCTTTTACATTTTGCTGATTCATGCAAATTTTGAAAATTAAAAAGCTTTTAGCTGAAAAGATGTAAAAGTCTGAAACTTTTGTGTTCTTGAACTAAATTTGTGTTTGCCCTTTATCATAGTTTATTGAACAGATGTAAAAGTATGGAACTTTGATTGTGTATAAGATGATCTAGATTACTGTATATATAATGTAACTAAGTCAGATTGTAATAACACTCAAATGATTTTCTAATGTAGGATCCTCTCTTTTGGTTTTGCTAGTTATCAAAATTGAAAATTTAGAATTTAAAGAGCTTTAAGCTGAGATGAGAGTTTATTGAAGAGATAAAAGCTTGAAACTTTTTAATTTCTAAATCCATATGTGTGTTTACCCTTTAGCATAGTTTTAGAGATCTCTTGAGACACATCCTTCAATATTTATTCTTTATTCTCTGTGTTAGGCTTTTCTCTGAAGCCAAATGCAAATTATGTTACTGTTTCTTTTGGATTGAATCACTCCAACAAATTGTATTGTTCGACTCCTCGAAACAAAAAGATCTTAACCATTCAATCAGCATACAGGTACTATACAGTTAGTTAATCATCTTCTTCTACAAGTACTATACAGTTAGCAACTTATGTTTACAATGTCTAATACCATCAACAGAGATGATGATGGTTCAGGCAACACAGGCCTATTCGTCGGAGGGTTTATTTTAGGTGGACTCATAGTTGGTGCCCTCGGATGTGTTTATGCACCGCAGGTGATAATAGAGCTTGAATTCATTAATATTAGCCTTTGGGCAAATGGATAGGATTATTCGGATTGGCTTAGATTGGATCTGGGTTAATCGGATATGAGTGAATAAATTAATCGGTACAATTTTATTTCTAATTCGGATTTCATATTGGTTTTAAAATAATCTATTTATTCGGTGTGTTTGGATTGTTCGAATCAAAATTTGATTTTTGAGTTAAAATTATACAAATAAATAATTTTTTTTGATCCAATTAATCCGAAACATGGATTAGATCCGATTAAACCATGATCCGAACCGATTAATACGAGATTTTTTTTTCCGGTTTATTCTCCGAATAATGCGATTACTGAATAACACGATCCGTTTAATCCGATTAATCCGTTTGTCCAAGGTGAATTAATATAATCATTCCTCTTTGATCCACTTAAGAAAGATTCTGTAAATATGTGATAAATCATATCAGATCAGCAAGGCTATAGCTGGAGCAGACCGTAAAGATCTAATGAGGAAATTGCCGAAATTTATATATGATGAAGAGAAAGCTTTAGAGGTGAGTTTTAGTAATCATGTCTCTTCCTTTCATGATATTATCCGAGCCGTATTGTACTATAATATTTTAGATATTTACATATAGTAATTTTTGTTTTCAGATTTTTATATGTATTAATTGTTAAGAACCCAACCCAACCCGAACCCAACCCGAAAATGAAGGACTGAGTCCGAACCCGATCCGAAATTCTATAGGTATCTATATGGATACAAAATTTCTACCCGAAAAACCCGAACCCGGTCGGATACTACTACTACCCGAACCCGAAGTATCCGAATGGCGAATGCCCAGGCATACATTGTATGATAGTTTTTTTGATATTGTTTATATATACAGAAAACACGCAAAGTACTGGCTGAGAAAATTGCTCAGCTTAATTCTGCTATTGATGATGTTTCTTCTCAGCTCAAATCAGAAGATACTCCAAATGGTTCAGCTTTAAGTAGTGACGAAGTTGAGGCTACAGCTTGAAATCATCATGTTTTTCCAGTTATAACACTAAATACTTGTTTGTTTGTTATTTCTTTGTAATGTTACTTTTCTTCTCTGTTTAAGTAGACTATTTAATTTTCTGGAACAAAAAAATAAATATTTGGCTTATACAATCTTGTCCTCACTGTTACCTACATAATAGGCACATTCCTTTGCTTCACTTTGAGCTAGACATTTGTATGAATTGAATATTTGGAATTTTGAACGTATTTGTGATTCGATTTGTTTTGGTCCAATCAGTAATTTTTAGATTTGTATTTGTTTTGAAATAATATATTATTTGGACTTTTGAATATTTGCTCAAATTTCAACTAATTCGCTTCGTTTTAATAAAAATAATTATAAAATTAATTAAAATATTTTATCTTAAATAACTATATTTATTTAAAAATTACATATTTTATTTTTAATTTATTAAATTTTAATATTTACATAATTAATTTGATGAATAAAATTTTATAATTTTTATATATATATATATAATCATTAAAAATAATATATTTAGTTATCTATATAAATATATACATATGTAGATATATTGAATCGATTATTTTCATCTAAAATTTTAATATTTGATATTTGTTTTATTTTTAACGAATACTAATTTTAATATTTAAATTTGCTTTATAAATTTTTGAATATTCAGATTTTTTCAAAGCAAACCGAAATAAATACCGAATCAAAATGAATCTTATTAATATTTTGCCTATCCATACTTTGAACCATATGTTTCTTTTGATTAAAAACGAAAGGGTGTGTGTAAGTATGTATATATATGCCAATGCTTCAAAACTTGATCATTTGTATATTAGCTTTTTCTTATGTATTCACACATTCAAAACTTGATCATTTATAAAAAAATTTGTAACAAAATTTTAATATTAAAATAATATTCTTTAAAACCCTGAGGAAGTATATACCATCATGTAATATATACCATTATGAAATGAATATACAACAAAAGATATATCTAATATGTTTAGAGAAAAGCTTAAAAAAGAAAAAATAAAATAATATAACTGATAATGTGAAAAAGGTCTACTACATCTTGTAATGGATGGTGGAGGCTATGGTGATGATGGAAATGAAGGTTTTTGTCCTTACAATCCACAACAAAACACATAACTAAACTGTTATTAGTCTCAAAATATTGTAATAAAATTTAACATTATTAACTTATTTTGTAACTATAAATTAAATTCATTTTTTCCCAGTAATATTATTCTATTAATAATAGTATTTAAATGATTTATTCATAAAAATAATAATTAATATTTTATCCTTTTAAAAATTTATTTATTTGGTCATTAACGTATAAATGCAATCACAAAAACTGTAATATACCACATAATACTAAGAATGGTAAATTTATTGCTTAAATAATATAGAGTATATTAATTTTATATTAAAAACTGACAATAATATATAAATAAAATAAAATAAAAATTTAAATCTAATTATATAAAGTAAGTTTTATGCCTTTTTCTCATGAAGACACCTAATTACAATTCTGCTCCATGCTGTGTTTTTCCTTTAAGTAAAATTCCACATCATCTTTAGTAATGTTTGTTTAATTCACAAGGATTAGTTAGAAAAGTGTTATACTATTAAATTGAGCAGCCCATAAATAAGGCCCAAGTAGAAGACCAAATGAATTATGAAAGGACAATATTTGATTATCTCCTCTTATCGTCTTATCTAGAAAACGATGATGACGCTCATCATTAATCGGTGACAATTATAGAACGCCACCAAGGGATTGCTCTGTAATGGCCGCCGATAGCGCACCATTAAAGACAACGCCTTCTCATATGCTAAGCCTATTTAAGCAGACTGATGATTGAAGAAAAGACCATCCGAATTTCAACAAACGAATGAAGATGGAACAACATTAATTGGGATGATTAAGTATGTAAGTTATAGTTATGGTTCAGTGCTCCGTCAATGTCACTCATTTTCCAAGTTTTGCACCAAACCTGCATCAAAGAGCAGGTTTAAAGTCATCCATGAAAACCCACGTTTCAAACTTACTGACTTCTATTTCTCATTGCATTTCAATGCCACCATGACGTTGGTTGAGATATCAAAACATACCCAACCGATTCCCGAACAGTTTTTCCGCTTTTGAACTCATGACAAATTGGTTTCTTTAGGGAATACAAACGAAGAGCTCCTGGTACATACTCTTATTATGACAGTTTAAGTCTTATTCATAAAATGGTACCCTCACATATATTTTTACTATTTAAACTCTCATGTAGATTTTATTGGCCAAGTATGTACAACAAAGGCATTTCATAATGGAGTGAATGAAAAAATGAAAAGAATGTTGCTTCACATCCTATAGAAAAGGTTTGTCACCTTACTGTTTATATCAATACCGGACTTCATGTCCGTAATGTCCTTGTCCCGGAACCAGAAAAACTAAAATTGATTTAAATTGAAGTTGAGATTGTTTTAATAAAGATCAAAAGTTGTTGGGGTGTAATTGATAAATCAAAAATTTTTGATACTAATTTACAAAGTCTTAAGACTAGAAGAACTCATATTGCAATTTTTGGAGAGTTTCGCAATAATCCTCCTGAAACCTTATAATGTGGTCATCAATCTTAGGGTTTGGATATTTAGAAATCTAACTTGAACTCTAGTAGAAGAAGATTTTTTTTTAATGTGAGAAGAAGAATTTTTCATTCATCTCATCGTGAGATCACTTTTCGGTAAGAGATCATTTCTTGTCTTTCTATTCACTATTTTGAGATAACGAGTGGTGGTTGGCGTTTGTTGAAGGCCATGGTCAGAATTATCAGCGTTGCTCTCGTGATGGCGAGGACGTAGTGATGTAGGCAAACGGCAAAAGAAAAGAAGAAATTAAGTTCTTTAATTAAACGTTTTTCTATTTAATATTTTAATATTAAATAATAATATTTTAAGATTAAATAGTTATATTTCAAAATTTTTTTATTAATATTAATATTTTATAATTTGAAACTTTAACAATTTCGAAAATGCGAAAGTTTCAAAAGCTGTAACATTTAATTTCGGATATTTCTTGAAAATACCAAAGTGTATGGTAGTTTAATTTAGACTTGGAAGCTTTGAATAGTTCGAGTTTGGGTTATTTGCGATGATCGTTGTTTATTTATATGATTATATTGTTTGTTTGTTATTTATTTATATGATTATATTGTTTGTTTGTTAACATTTGTATGTTAGTTTCGGTATAGTTTAGCTTTATTCAATATTGTAATATACTGAAACATGACTAGAATTTTATTTGATGTTGTGGATTATTTATGATTGTTTCTGATTGATGTTAAAATTTACTAAGTTTTTATTTATTATGAATTTAAAAATATTAATTATGATTAATAAAATATAAAATTTATTAATTATATAACGGTTAAAAATTTATTGATTATTAGCAACTAACAGTAAAAAAAACAGACGGGATTGTTCAATTTGTCTTAAATTTCCTCATTGTCGTTCGGAATCAAAATATTTTCTTGTAATTAGACGTAAGATCACCTAAAAAAGTAAATAACTAAAATGGATTTTAAAGGCAGAAACATAATTAACTTTAAAATATGTCTAAAACCATAAGACCCACATTAACTCTTAATTTACCCAAACATAAAACAGAAATTGTTTAGACAACGAAACACACAAAAAAACTCACACCACAAAGTTCAAGACACCATATTTCATCCTAGGCCTTGAACCCTTACATCTCTTACTAACCCCATTATTAAATGGTTCACCATTACTCCCGAACCCGCTTAGAACCAGCTTTCCTGGTTCTAACCGGAGGAGGTAACACATTGTGTGGGACATATAAGGGAATTGGTAAATGATATTTACTCCCAGAAGAAACCAAAGCAGGGAACCCAACAGCAGGGATTCCAACAAGAGTACAGCAGACTCCTGCTTTGTTAACTTAGAAGTATTATTACCATTATTACCCTTTTCTAAACATAAACGTAGAGATTGGTTCTCTGCAACGAAGCAATCGAGTGTTCGTCTGAGTCTTAAACATTCTCTTTCGAGATACTTACTCTTCTTCTCTAGATCTTGTACATATTCTTTCTTTCTCTCCCTTGATCTTACAGCTGCATCTCTGTTTCTTACTTGCCTGAACCAATCACATTACTCATTATCAACATGAACGAACCAATCATATCATACATTTATCGACAGATTAGCGCAAGAACATGCTTCTAAAGATCTATAACGATATAAACTTATGATAAACCAATCAGATCATATATTATCAAATTCTTCAATGTCACAAATATAAATTTCAAATTCATATGTACAAACTCTTTGAATTTCACATCTGCTAAAGTAGTTCTTAATGATGTTTTCAACACATATCCAACAAGTAACAGGAATTAATTTAAATTGCAAAATCAACCCTAAATTTTCATAAAAAGAGTTAAAAATCAAATATACCTTCTTCTTTTCTTAGCCACAGCATCACCGTCTCCTTCGATCTCACTCTCTACTTTATCTCCATCAGGAATCTCATTTCCAGATTCGTTAGACTTCTTCTCTTTCTCAGAATCATTGGAGTCTTCACGTTCCTTCGCGGCGGCGAGAGTCTCGACGGTGAATACATCTGAAACTTTATTAACGGTAGCAGCATCGTTTGTTGGAGAATCAACGAATATATCAGATAAAAACTCTGAAATACTTTTGTGATCTAATTCCTGATCATCATCATTCATCAATTGATTCTCAATTTCTCCGATCCATGAATCTGGTGACGATTGAACAAAATCATACGCCGGAGGAAATTCATTGAGGATTGAAGGATCGAAATCGATGAAGAAATCGTCATCTACGAGTAAATCAAAGCAACCAGATTCTTCCACCATGATCGAAAACTAAAAAAAAAATTTATACAGCTACAAAAGAAGAAGAGAAATTTCTACTGATGGGATAATATAATTTATCTAAAAACTAATTGTCAAAGAAAATGAAAATGGATGAATCTGAATATATAGAGATAAGTCAAATTCCTTTGTGGCCAAGTAAAAACGAGTCAACAGGACACGTGTTTGTTGTGCACGCGTTTTTTGAGTTGTAACCAATAGGTTTATGGGGTTTACTGTGTTATAGTGTTCTTGCGAGTAGAGGATTATAGTATATTATGTGCCGTCATACAACCAATGAGAAGGCTTCAATAGGGTGAAGAATCGGACTACAGCCGAACACGTGTACGGTCGTAATAGATTTGTTTTTTTTTTAATTAAAATATGCGTTACTTTTCCTGGGCCTAAGCCCTTTTTAGTTTAGATTCATAGTGATGTGATGATATGGGTTGTACCCTTCAGCTATGATTACTGGAGATGTGAACTTAAACGATCAAGCTCTCGGCCCTTGGGGTCTTTTTAACGGTAGAAAAAAATACTAAAAGCTGGTTTCGAGATTTCTAGTTTTCATAGGGCTGTGAAAAAAAAAACATGTATGATTTTTTTCTTCTATAGGTCAAATAGTGTACATTATTGCATCTGGCGCAAGATACCTAGGCGAGATAGGAAAGCAAGATCTAGAACCTAATTTTACTAGGTGCAAATAAATAAATAAAAAAACATACGAGGTTGCGAGTCACCCTCCCAACCGCGAAAAATATTATATTATAGATAAAAAATTATAAATAACAAATACTAATTGATAATGTTTTAAGATAGTTAAACTAACATAGAGTTTATGAAATTAAATCTAAAACTAAATATGGTTTGAGAATCATATTTTTTTTTAATATCATGATTTGAGAATCAGATCAATTGGTTCAAGAGTTAAATATGTCATGTGTATATAGATTATTAAACACATTTATTTTAATATGAATTTATAATTGTATTGATGAAATGGTGAAAAGATAGGACGAAGAAGTAGATTTATAATATAGGATGAAATATATAAAAAAGATAAATAAGAGGTGAAATATATGATTATTATATAATTAAGAGTTTATAGTATAAATTTTTTATTATTAGTGATAATATACATGACCAATAATGTAAATAAAAGATATAAAAATATTGTTGAGTGATATATGTACTAAATAGTAAATTATATAATTATCTTTCTAGTAATTTTATATAAATATTAAAAAATGTATGATAATGCATAGCTCTAGGCGTTCGGGTATTCGGTTCGATTCGGTTCGGTTCTTCGGTTATTCGGTTCTACATATATAGGAACCATTCGGATATTTTAGAAAAATCGGTTCCGGTTCAGTTCGGTTCGGTTTTTTTCGGTTCGGTTCCATGGTTCCATGTATTTAATGGAGATTCGAAAATATTTTTAAAAGTTATTCGGATTCATTTTGGTTTCTATATTTTGTTTATATAAATAACCAAAAATATCTGAAAATTCAAAATATCCTAAATTTGACTATATAAATTTGTAACCGAAGTAATCAAAAGAATCAACATAACCAAAAAAATACAAAATATCCTAAATTTAACTATATAAATTTGTAATCAACATAACCAAAAGAACAAAATACCCAAAAAAAATATATACTTAAATACCCGAAGTATAATTGAAATACTCGAAAATATTCAAAATATATAGAAGTACCCAAATGTAAAAGTTATACTTTATATAAATATAATTAATATTTATATATATATAATTTTATTTTTGGCTATTCGGTACTACTTTTGGTTCTTCGGTTCGGTTCGGTTCGGATTCGGTTCTTCGGTTTTAG
>KE156283.1:37626-48327 GCA_000411055.1 Leavenworthia alabamica
ATAAATCTAATAATACTATAATTATTAAATTAGAGCATTTCTATGAACAAAAGGCTTTTCAAATTCTTATCAAATTATTGTATTAATTAATGTTAGTTAGTATGAAAATTAAAGTGTAATTATTATGATAATTTAATTAAATAAATAATTTAAAAATAGTCAAATAATGATTGCTTATGTGTCACATTTGAGAGATGAAGTGGCAGCATGAGAAGAGAGTCTTTTAGCAACTTTATATATATATATTTTTAGTTATTAACTGTGACATTATTGTGACTTTTTAATATCGTAACTTTTTGAAACTGAATAGTAAAAAAATAAAATTGTAACAATATTGTGACTTTTTAGTTACCAAAATATTTTTGTGATGACATTATTGCAACCGTTACAAATTAGTTGCAATATTAATATTGTGACGAAAATCTTATTATTGTTACGGAATTTATGGTAACAATATAAGTGTTTTCTTAACAGTTCCCAACACAAAATTTCAAGATTTCCTCAAAAACTCTTTAAAGTTCCACACCCCCGTGATAGAAAAAGAATTCACAATGGGGAGGAGGAAATGAAGGAGCAAGAGGTCTCTATACTCCTCTTTACTCTTCCCGAAACGTCCATAGTTTGGGCCAATTTTTTATTTTTATTTTTAATTATTTGGTCCAAGGCCCAACATAATATGGTCCTCCCACGTGTGTCGTCGTTCCTCCAGAGAATCATGATGTACGATTTGTACTATGCTAAACATTCTCTGTCCATGATTCTCCGAAAATCCACACATTCTTCCACCATCTTCCTCAGAATGGTCATTCTCTTCGCATTTCTTGGTTCAAATAACTTAAACCCTTCTCTCATCTTCGATTTTAAACCAGTCATGAATCCCAATTCCAAAATTTTATTCAGTACTTCTGCTATGTTTGAAGCTATTTCTATGAAATCTATATTGGTCCTCGGAGTTCTCCTGTTTCAGTGATAACAATCTCTCTCCCAGTGTTATGTTATGACCAGGAGATGTTTTTTCCAGTACTCGGTTTTTAATTTGCTTCCTACTAGCAAAGGGATTCTGAACCTTTTCACATCGGTACCACATGAGCGCTTCACTGTCAATGCACATTCGTACTACCCTTCATTTTTCATCCTCCAAAAAATCTCCCATCTCAAAATACTGGTACATCTTCAACACTAACTATCTGCATTCTCGCCATTAAACTGTCGATTTTACCTGTGAATTGCTCGTTTCTTTCTGGTTACACTATCATCAATCTTTTCACGCTGGTAGAATTTCTACTCTTGCTGCCTTCTTTTTGACTCCCGATCACCCCCGATACATCCACTTAATCCTCAGGAAATTTACCGAGCTCCTCCTTCCAGCGATCTTCCTAAAGAAAACATTCTCTAGCCTTGCGAGTATATCCAAATTCTTATACATCATGACCAACTTCTCCTCCATCGTAATATACCTTTCTATGGTTTAATTATTTCTTTCATGATCCTTCATCAACTGTTCCAGTGTCTTCTCCACCTGATCCGTAACCTCAGAATTGTCAACTTTTGGTGCCATTTTTCCATGAAAATCCGTTCAACTTTGCTCCGATAAGAAGATAAGCAAATATGAAGAATCTGAGTGTTTGAGAAATCAGAATAGTTAAATAATTCTTGTATTGATATTCAAGCGTTTACAAGATATTGAGTGTTTCTTTTGGAAGTTACTCCTCTCCCCATATAACAACCACAATGCTCTCACATGATACACTCTCTCACTTTCTCACGCCCTATAGTAGAGTCAAGCATCCAACATGTTCTGATCTCTTTAACAATATGACAGTTATTCTTAATACTTTATGCCTTTGTCTTAAGCCCATGAACTTAAGGAATTATATAGCTAACCATGTCAGGCCTTATATATAAGAAACAAGTTCTAAGCGACTTTGCAAATCTAAGGAGCATCAAGGAGATGTAACTATGTAAGACATATCTTACATTAAGTTTGGTTAGACTTTTCCTACATTTCACATTATTGTTTTGGATCAATGCTCTTTACCTTTGTTGGTTACAAAGATCTTTCAAATAATAAATAGTAGTTGGTTTTGTTGTAAACAATATTTCTTTTTACCCTTTCCAAGCTGTTGAGTTTTTTTTCATTGTTGGAGAAAATTTGAAGAGAAAACTCATATAACTGAATTCTATATTAAATAAAAACAAATGAGGTTTGCACAATTATTTTATAATGCTGTGATTCTTCAAATTGCAGGAGACTGGAAAATAATAACTTACACTGGTAATGTGAATTCATCAACCAACTGTCTCAGTCTTACTGTATCTGACCTTGACACTGGTGGTTATGAATCATTTTTTCTGTATCTGTATGAAAGTTTTCTAATAACTTAATATTGCATCATTGAGTAACCCGGTTGAAGTCTTCTCTACTGTGACTGCAAGGACAATGGTAGCCTCTTTTGGGTTTCAGGATTATCTCCTTGGCTCTGCTACTTTTATTGCTTGTCAGCTTTTTTGAAAGGGGTGTGTATCTTTTTTCCAAACAGGTTTTGTCTTTATTGATTTTTCTGTTTTTGATTTTAATGAGGTCGCCATTTATCGAATTTCTTCACTTGAAATCATTTCTTTCTACTATCTCATATTCAGCTCTAAAAAAAACAGTTGAAAAATGTTGTAAACAAGTTATTTCTTGTTTTTTTCCTTCTAAAACACTTTATTAATTTAAATCATAGTTTACATCAGTTTGTAAAATACTTGGACAAGAAAAATAAATAGACAACTCCCTTTTAGAAGATATCAATTCTCTAGCTAATCGTTTAGCACATCTGTTATGAGAGCGTGGTTTAAATTGAAAACATATGTCTTCAAACATCCATCTCCATCGTCTTATTGTTTCCGTATAGTTTTTTAGACGCAAGTTTTCTGTCTCTCCATTTATTAAACGTTGATGATAAAGATTGTTACCTTCAAAAACAGTATGACGATATCCAAGACTCCAAGTTGGTTGTAACACCCATATCAATAAGTTGAATTCCGCTTCTTCTATGAGTATAATTTAATATCACATTCGAAACAAATTGATACAAAATTTTATAAGTTCTTAAAAGACAAACAATATGAAATTTATTTCAAAACAGAATTCAAATTCTACAAAGACACACGATATAAACCGGAGCGAGTATCATAATTTCTTACTGACATTTTTCAAAATCAAAAGAATTATTACTTTACAGCAATGAATCAGGAACAATCTCAACTGTATCGGTGTGACAAACACTGTTCAACTCGAATGACTGATCTTCATTCAAAATTCTCCCTTTGTGACTAAAAACATATCCATCTTGACATCGATTTAGATCCCTTTGTTTTTTCTGAACCAAATTCCGCAATACTTTCACGTTATCAGTCGTCTTCACAATCATCACATCGTTCATCGCAGCTTTAGGCTTTGACACAAGTACTACTATCCACTTCATAGGTAAATCTGCAATGAAGTCTGACAGCATTGAAGATTCCACCTTTTGTAGATCATGATTGTTGACGAATACATTGATCATAGAGTTGTAGGTGATCTTGCATTTTCCAATATCAAGATGATCTTCAAGAGCATTTCCTTCGAAGAAAAGGGTTTGTAAGGAAACAGGGATACACTGATACTTCTCGATCTTCTGTTTGATCTCAAGTATTGTATCCCAATATCCCAATTCAATCCTGAACTTAATGCAGTTTTGAGTCTCAAATAAAACATCCATTAGTGTTTGAAAGTTGTTTCAATGAACAAAGACTGTTGAAAAAAAAAGAGATAAATATCATAAAATTACGAAAATACAAGAAAATGACACAAGTATTGTAAAATTAAGTGACAAAGGGGTGATATTGCATTAGTACTATAATAGCCATACCTTCTACCAAGGAATGCAAAAAAAGATGAGATTTTAGTTTATATTATTAGTGTTTCTAGCATCACCTATTTATACTATTTCGGTTAACTATAAAGTGGTAATTCCTTATATGGCAGGATAATAGATCTTCTATTCCACAATATGTTTGACTATGACTACAACTTTTTAATATAAAGTAAACAATTGCGTTAATATCATTAACCGTTACAAAAGAACTTAAAAGGTTATATAAGATTGTATATATCCATTTTTGACCATATAATTATTTACCTTGTTACATTACAAGTGTAGTTTCTCAAGAATTACTAAATTATCTAAGAATGGTCAAATTCACTCAATAATAGCCTTGTTAATAAGAAAACAGAATACCCTATTGGGACAAAACCGTCTTTGGGAAAAAGAGTACCACCAGTATATATAAAAACTAATTAAGAATGTGAAAATGAATTAAAAACTAAATAAAATCTTAGAAGCAACAGGAAAAGAAGGCTGGGTATCTAAACCAATGTAGAGCAGGAGCAAGTGGTGCCGGAAAGGAGTAAAGCAACACAAAGCAAAACAGAACTGGGAGAGAATAGCACTGATAGTAACAATAGAAAGTAGTAGCACACAAAACTGGAACAGCAGAGACCAACAAAGTGCAGGGTGAAGCCGAAGCACTAGGTTGGATGCTATACAAAACATCGCACTAGCAGGAGAAATCAGCATAGTATACAACTGTAGATCATAGGACAGCAACATTTAGCTGTAGCAGCAAACCAGAGGCCACAAAAGATTTAATGGGAAGCCGGAGCAAAACAGACCAGATCACAGACAAGCATAGTACATCGACGAAACAGAGATGAAATGAAAGAATCCAACCCGGTTTTTCTAGACTCTGAACCAATAAATTTAAAAATTTTACAATTAACCAATAATCCTATACTTATTGGTTCACACACTGGATTTTCAATTCATTTAATGCAACTTAAACCATTAATTCCAATAATTTAAAATTAAATAATAATTCAATACTCATTAACACAAATACTCATTGTCAATGAATTTATAAATACTCCAATATAATCGCAATTGTTCAAATTACATAGACAGCATTCTAAGTTATCAAATAATGACTCAAAGACTCAAGGACTCAAGCGAAATATTGGTATGTCATCCCTCGTTGCTGCAATCCCACGACCTTCATAATTACTTCTTTTCTTTACATGCACACAAGAAGAATCAGAATCAGTATTTGACAAATATTGAATGAAAATCATCCCGTCTACTAGGTTATTGTAGACAAAGATTTAATTATTTACTTAATCAAAATTCACCGGTTTTAGATACACAAATTACTTAATTCTCTTATCTCATTAATCGGTTTTAATTGTTACACCCAATTTGCACCCTTTCTAAAACACTGGTTGGAACTCGTTACACCCATTTTAGTAACACAGTTTTTTACACGTTACGTCCGCTGACTTTAACTCAATCTCAATATTACAGTTAATTTACAAATTACACGATTTTTTCTTTAACTCAATTACTCAAATATCTCAATTATTCAATTTTTAGGTTTAACTCAATTCGCAGCAAATCACAGAAACCGTGCAAGACTCGATCACATAATCAAGCTATTCAATCCTAATCAACAAATTAACTAGTCCTATCAAAACCACAGTTGTAACATCCGTGCATGCGTTTAGAGGTCAGGGGACCTCAGGAAACGTTCGGGAGTGTCAAGTTTTTGGTGAAGGAGACCTCGTGATCTTCGTCTTAACTGTCGTGGGATGCTGAGAAAGGACTCTAGTCGGAAAGACTGAGATGCCCAATTAGTGAAGCCGGCTTTTATCTGTCCGCCTCGGTAATTCTCTTGACCAGACTTTTATCGTGTCTATGCAATTGTTGAATGTCTTCAGTTGCGGATCTCTTGTTGCCCCAACTATTTTGTAACTTTTTCTTCCATTTTTCGATGGCATTGTTATCCCACTTAAATGGTGGTTTGTTTGTGTTCTAACATTTATGGGTTCTAAGAAAATGAAAAAAAAAGAAGTTTGGATTAAGAAAAAAAAACAATGTAATATTCTTTAAATTGATCATCTCTCGTCACATGCTATAATGGTATCAGCCCGAGTTCTTTTCAAAATTTTGATTTAGCAATTAAACTATTTTTTTGTTTTCAAGTTTTTTTGTTTCTGTTTAAGCCAGGTGTTTTAGCAATTCAAATTTATCATAAACTTTTGAATTCAAGATCGTTATTAACGGTCTATAATAAACCTATGAATCTAAACAATATTAGGAAAATGGTAAAAAAACCTCTATTTTCAAATTTCACAATTGTAAAGAAATATAGAAGATCCACAATATTATTATCAATTATCTTATAATTATGATATAAGAATATCTACATATCTGTGTTTATTTAGTTTAGAACCATTACTTCAGGTGAAAATTTGTGGTAAGAAAAAGTAAGCTGTTGCATTACTTAATTTAAAATAGCTTACTGTTTTTAGAACTTGACTAAAACGCAGATCATTGGTTCAAAATCTCGAGATACTTGATCCGACAAGAATGGCTCAAGAAGAGAAGCTTGCATTCTTGATCATTCATAATGCTTTGGTTATGCACGTAAATATAAGATTAGTAAACCTCGTACACATTATTTTACCGCATTATTATCTTTGTGATCCAAAAATTGATCTTACAGGCGTATATACAATGGCAGAGGCAGCATCCTAGCAAGAGATGTTTTCATCAGACAAGTGTTGGATTTGAAAAGGAAACAAAGATGTTATTAGCGAAGCTCATTTACAACTACACAAAGGATACTTCTCTTGATATGGCTGAACTCTTTGATACCATATCGAAGTGCATAAAAGAGACACGAAGAACTACTATAAGAAGAGTTGTGAAGGTGGAAGCACCCTTGGACTAGTGGTTAAGGGTTTAAAGGCTTTTACACCAGGTTTGGGGTTCGAAACCCAGAGAACGCAGTTATTACAGATTATATGATGTAAAACCTTTCTAGATGTTCGGGTGTGCGCAGATAGTATCATCCGTTGTGGTCTCGTATTGCGGGAAGAGCTTGTCCATCAGAAAGGATGTCATACCTGCAGAACCGTCTGTCGAAGATCCGAGTGTTGCGGAGAGAGCTTATCCATCATGGGGATGTCGTATATGCAGAACCGCATGTCGAAAAAGTTAGTCTGGTAAGAAATTTGCTGAAACTAACACTGAAATATCAAGAAAAATAAATCTGCGATAATAATTTTTTTTGGTATTTTATATGACAAAAATCTGCCATGAGTAGGTAGAAATATGCGGTAATTAAAATATTAGTCTAACAATTAATCTTTGGTATTCTTAACGACATATTTTATAAATCTATAATAACTATATAATTAAAACTGCGATAAAAATTAAATCTGCGACACAAATCTGCGGCGTAAAAAAATCTGCGACTCAAAATCTAAAATTTTCAAAAGAAATTATTAAATCTGCAGTCTCTATATCGAAACTAAAAAAAGTCTGCAATCTCCAAAATAATATGCAGGACGTAAACAAATATGTCATAACATTTTCGCAAAAATCTGATCATATCTGCGAAATAAATCTGAGAATATGAAATAAATCTGCCAAACACTAAAATTTGGTACTTTCGTAAATATATATATATATATATTTTTTAAACGGGAATTATATTTTTTTAATTTTTTAATTAATGTCATTTTTGTAAATAGTTTTTTTTAACAATTAAATTTAAGAGAATTATTGTGATACAAAATAACTCAACTAAGTTTAATCTTTGTTATGTTAAAGTAGCAATTAATTTTAAAATTAAGGTTAGATTACTTACTCACTCTTTACTTATTTGCGAAATATAATAGAAGAAAATTTAATAACATACAACCATTAAATATAAAATTTTGGATAAAATTAGGAGTTTGTACTAAACTAAAACAAAACACATAAATACAAAATTTTAACTTTATCAATGTAATTTTATCAAATAAACCCAAAGAAATCATAATAAACAACTTTTTATATATAATTATTTTCGGGAAAACGATCAAAATAAGTCTGTACTTTCAAATTTCACAACTTTAAATGTTGTACTTTTCGGTTCCGATTTAAATGCTAATCTTTTTTGTTGACTTCTTTTAAAATCATCAAGTTTATGTTGACTGGCCAAATTAGGCTCGTCGTTAACTCAACTAACAATGTTTATGACGCCGTTAAACTGCTCTGTCATTGGTTATACAGTCGGGTTTTTGCATTATTGCTTGTTGTGATAGAGCAGTTTAACAGCGTCATAAACCATCGTTAGTTGAGTTAACGAGAAACCTAATTTGGCCAGTCAACATAAACTTGATGATTNGTCGGGTTTTTGCATTATTGCTTGTTGTGATAGAGCAGTTTAACAGCGTCATAAACCATCGTTAGTTGAGTTAACGAGAAACCTAATTTGGCCAGTCAACATAAACTTGATGATTTTAAAAGAAGTCAACCAAAAAGATTAGCATTTAAATCGGAACCGAAAAGTACAACATTTAAAATTGTGAAATTTGAAAGTACATGCTTATTTTGACCGTTTTCCCAATTATTTTCTCTAATGAATAAAGGAGCTTTGAATTAAATAAAAAAAAGTATCTAAATGTAAAACTATTATAACAATAAGTAAAAATATGTAAATACGATAAAGTTTTATAGAGAAGAACTTCCTTAGTCAAACAAAAAAAATCGCACCTTTTCAGTGTCTTATAAATTTCTCCATTTCTTCTTCTTCTTCCTCTTCTCTCTAACACAAAGCACAAAAGTGTGGCAGCTACATTCTCCATCTTCATTCTTCTCTGTGAGTAATCTCCATTTTTTCTTTCTATCAATGTTTCTGCATTTGGTTTTGGACGCGTTCTTATTCTCTATATTTTGTTCTTCGTGTATTGTAGATTCAATTTATGGTCTCATCTGATCAAAACCCAACAATGGTTTGATCATCTTGCTTCATCATATCTTTACTATAATCCAAGTTTCAGTTTTTTTTTCGTTTTATAAAAATATGATTTCAGGGTTTCTGAAATTTCAGGTGAGTTCTATACTAACAATGGAGAACGATGACGTCATATGTCCGCCATGGCTATTACCAATGCTCCAAGCTAAATACTTCATGACTTGTCCCATTCATTCAGAATCAAATAAAAGCGAATGTAATCTATTCTGCTTAGATTGTTCAAACAATGCATTTTGCTCTTACTGTTTAATTCATCATCACAAAGACCATCGCATCGTTCAGGTTCGTTTCATCATTATATCTAACTCTTTGAGACATTTCGTCATACACCTTATGATCATTGTTAATATGTTATGTAGATTCGAAGATCTTCATATCATAACGTTGTGAGAGTAAATGAGATTCAAAAACATATTGATATCTCTTGTATTCAGACTTATGTAATCAATAGTGCTAAGATCGTTTTCTTAAACGATAGACCTCAACATCGAACTGGTAAAGACATAAACAAAACATGTCAGATCTGTTCTCGTATCCTCATTGATTCATTTCAATTCTGTTCTCTTGCTTGCAAGGTAATGATTTATTTTATATTCAAGTTAAATACATTTTCTATGTTCAAATTTATACAAATTTTGTTTTTTTAATTGGTTTGATAAAGCTTGAAGGTATCAAGAATAGAGAAGATCCAAATTTGAGTTTCTTTATGAGAGACAAGTGTGGTAAAGATATGTTCTGTTTAGCTGACTCTGAACCGTCTGCCAAAATCCGTAAAACCGGCCGTTTGATCGCGATTGGAGTAGATGCGGCCGAGGATCAGCGAACCGGGACCTCGAGCGAATCGGTATCTCCGGTGACATCTTCGATTCAAAGCCATCAGAGTTACTCAAAACAGAGGAGGAGAAAGGGTATACCTCACAGAGCACCTTTCTAAAAGTTTTTATTTTAAGAGTTAAATATATAAAATGGAAAAAAATCATAAAAATAAATAATGGTTGGTATATGGAATATTTATATAAATAATTACAAGTTTATTAAAACAATACAGAACAAGAAAAAAAGATGTAATTTTCCATAGAATTTGGGACATGAAATGAAATATATAATTTAAATGTCTTTTTAGCTATGATTTGGAAAAAAAAATTAATATAATAAGGTCCTACATCACATTTACAAAACATGGGTATGTAACATTGATGGAGGTGTTATATTAAAAGTATGGTATAAAATAAAATGATGAAGCATCATGTGTTTATTAAAACAAAAATGGGAAAGTGTAGTGGTGTGAATTTGTTACACTTTGCTATCAAATATGGGGTTTTGGGGTTTGGTGAGAGTATCTTAAGATTTTTGGGCAAATATATATTTCCTTTTTGGTTTTAAAGTATATATGGGAAAGTTAAATCAGGTTTTTCTAGTATTTTTAGCTTTAAAAAAAAAAATTTATTTTTCATTTTGTTTGACAAATTATATATGTTTGTATAAGATTTTATGGTAGTGTCAAAAGTTGATTTGATTTTAGTTTTAAGCTAGTGTTATAATTATAACAAGTGGAGTCTATTTTGATTCTTTAACTTGCATTTTAATAGTCTTTAATATAGTTACAACAATATAAAATCAAATTATTATATAAACAGATATATGTGCCATAATCTAAAACTACTTGAAAAACAATATAATTTTGATTTTATTATAATTTTCTTGTCTGAATATTTGATTTGTTACTGTTAGAAAAAAATAATTTAGAAACTTCAGAACAGTTTTGGTCAGTGGCATGGAGTTGTGGCTAGAGCTGTCAATTTGGTTCATTATCCG
>KE156283.1:48345-61032 GCA_000411055.1 Leavenworthia alabamica
CCCGTTTGATTAACGCGGGACGGATGTGGATACCAAATTTGAAATCCGCAGGTCGGCCGGGTTGATGATTTGCGGATAAAATTTTTTCGAAATCCGCAGGGGGCGAATTAGGCGGGGCGGATTCGACTCGTTTGAGAGGCCTAGTTGTGGCTTTGTTCGGATACCAAACCCAAAATCACTGTCCTTTTCACCTTCCCATCTCTCTTAATTCCTCTTTTTTTGAGCTTTGTTAAATAAAAGATGAAAATGAACCTAAAAAGACAAAAGTCATCTGATTTAGGTTAGAAGAGTGTTTCCTTTTTTTTCTCAAAACAAAACAAAAAAGAAGGAGAAAAGATAGAACTTCTTAAATTGTAGTATGCTTAAGCACATAGCTTCAAAAAAAAAAGGTAAGACATCATTAGTATAGTTTCTTGATCTTTTTTTTTTTGTCCAAAAAATAAGAAGAGAGAGTTAAAGATTCTTCCACTAAACAAGTCAAGGGCCTTCACCACACTACAAGTCTACAATAGATCTCATCTACATAAGTACACCATCTCACTAGTCATGAGAGGGAGTCTTGTAACTTCCACTGTACCTAGTCACTAGTTCACTCACTAGTAACTTTATGTATATATATATATTTGATATATAAAAGTAACTTAACACCACACAGAAGCTTAATTTGTTCTAACAAGAGGAAAGCAAAACCAAACTCTACAGATTAGTTAAAAAAAAAAGAAAGAGTATGAGGATTAAAACCGGTTTCTTCGTCCACACTGCTTCTTGCTCCTTACAGCTTAAATGCTTTAGTAAAGGTCGTACTAATCAAAGCCTTAACTCTCCTTTGCTTTGTCCATTTCTTCGATAATCGATTTCTGCATCAGAACTACACAATCCCATCTTATACTTTCTGCTTGTCTTCTCTTGACCTCCATTGCTTGGCGTGCTTGATCTCGACATGTTTCCACGCATATGATCTGCTTTCATATAACACAAGAGATTTCAAATACACATTCCTCATACAATTCATAAACCTTTAACTAAGGTAATGTTCCATTATTACCATTGTTCAACTCGAGCGGCTCTTGTAAGGTACTACTACGAGGTCTCATGTTGAAGGAGTCATCATTGACATGTGTGATCTCCACATATTGACTTGTTGTTATTACTTCATCTGAGCTGAAACCAAAGGAAGCTCTATATGCTTCAAGTTCTTCCTTATCTTGTTTCGAAATGCGTTGACCATTTCCGTTACTTGGATTAACATCAGTGTCTTTGGAGACGCTTAATCGTCCACCAGTATGAGAAAATGGAGCATCAGTGTCAAGATAGTATCGAGCAAACGTGGCAGGACAAAAGAAATTTGAATCTTCAGATGCCTTTGGAGTATTGTTAGTCTCAGGTGTATAACTAGATTCACTCCTTGAACATTTCTCTGTTCTTGGATCCCATTTCGGTGAGAATTCACGGTCAGGAAATGACGAGCATCGACCATTATCATCATCATCGCCTGAGATCCTTGAGATTGGAGATCTAAGACTGCTTGCAGGACTACCAGGATACAATGCATATGTTGCTTGAAGATCATTTACAGAAACATAATCACCTTTCTCTGTTTTCTCAGAAGATGTCAAGAACCGAGCGTAAGGTACATCAGGTGAAGAAGGAGTAGTGAGATGAGCTAACTCAGGAGGAGGAGTCAAAGGAGCAGTAGATGGCTCAGTAGTAAAAGTTGAGAAAACAGGCGGTGAAACCAATTGAGTCTCGTTTGCGTAAGGTCCAGTAGCAAACATTGATGATGAAGGACCTCCAGGAGAATGTGAGAAAGAAGCTGGAGATTGCATAGTCGAAGGAGCCGGAGAATGTGAGAAAGAAGCTGGAGATGAAGGTGGAGCAAGCATTGATGTAGCTTGATTACTCAATCCCATTACTTGAGATTGATTTAACTGATGATGATGATGATGATGATGATGATGACCTGTGACACCATTAACTTCAGGTATTCGAGAAGCCGGTACAATCCTTTTCTCTCCTTTTTTGGAACCAAAACAAGATAACACTTTAAAACACCCAACCCATCTCTTCCTCTGTCATTAGAAAGCACGAAACGACACCGAAAACATACAATGAGAACTAACTCAGAAGAACACAAAACATTCAATAGGAGTTATAAATAGCTTTTGAAGTTCTTATATACTTGAAACATAATTAGAAATAAATCAAACACATAATTCAACAATGTCAATAAAACATATGAAAATTGTGAATCATGTTCATAAACATATGATCTAACCATGTCAACCCAAGATTCTTAAAAAGTAATGAGTTGGTATAGTTTTACATTAACATGACTAATAAAGACTTGATTTTTTTCAAGAAAGAGTCAAAAATAATTGTCTACATCAAAGATTGGTCCACAAACATAGATCCTGAAACTAAAACCCTAAATATAAAAAGTTTCCAACTTTAGCAATTACTTGATCTAGGATACAGAGATTGCCACAGGATCTAAGCTAAAGCATCAAACTTTACACAAAATTTCAACAGATTCAAGATTAGAGAAGGAAGAGAAGACAAACCCGTTCTTGAAGACGGATCCTATTCGCCATTACCATCAAATCTTTCGATCTTTACTTAAGAAATCTTTCAAATCCCTTTTGTTAAGTTCATAGTGGGAAGTGAGAATTTAGGGTTCAAATCGAGATGTGATAGAGTGGGAAGCAATAAGATTGAGCTACAGTTTAAGGATTTAGATGTTATCTGAGCAGATGAATCGAGTAGAAGAAGCAGAGGCTGACACAATGTAGATTTTGCTTCTGTGAGACAAGACAAAAGCAAGATTTTGGAAAGCAAAAGCCATTGTTAGTATTATTTTTTAAACTAATAAAATTCTTTTAAACTAATAATTAATTTGCATATTGTTGTTATATGGTAACTAGTAAGTTTAAACTCTATATGCTTATTTTGGTTTTAATATTTATTGTAGTTTTTTGTTTATTTACAATTTATATATAGTTAACACTTAGCATGGATTTATCTAGGCCAAAATCTAACCGTAACCGTATTTCGTGACGTAACCGTTCGTTTTTTAACCGTAGCCAAACCGTAACCGAATTAATTGGTTAATAACCATAACCGTTAACCGTAAAAATATATTAGTTATGATTAACCGTAAATTATTAACCGTAACCGTTAATTAACCGTAATCGTCTAAAAACCGCTAATTAACCATATAATTTAACCGTAATATTATAATCATAACCGTTTTAAAAATAAAATAAGAAATAAATATTTAATTAATAATAACCATATTTTTATTTCATATTTATAATAAAAAATGATAAATGGTCAAAACAGATTTAATGCAAATAAAAAATATTTTAATAAAGAGAATAAAGAAAAATATACCAACAAAAATTATAAAAATCATGTACATTATTTTTGTGTTATAATTTTTAAATCATTTTAGATACATGAACATGATTTATAAAGATTTAAAACTGTTTTAAAGATATTGTTAAAGACAAACTCTTTCCTAACTTATTGGGATGTTAACTATAATTACTCCTTGTTATAATTCTTTCATACACGTAAAAGTATTATAATTTTTTTCTGTGTTTTACCCTTAAATAATTAAAATATTTTTTTTGTCTTCTAAAAATTTTTTAGTCTCACATTTTTGTTAGTTTCATTTTTTTTATTTTTCATTTAGAAATAACCAAAAATTATTACCAAAATAAGAATTCTCTCTATTTGATTGTTGAACAAAGAAATGTAAAAAATAATCTTTTGCTCTACCTTTTCATTATCTTTGGCATCAAGATCAATACTTTTGGCGTGTAATGTGTTTTGAAATTTTAATTTTGTATCTTAAATATATTTATCATTTTTTTGTGAATTAAACCTGACAAATTATTTATAATGACTTAAAGTTATATCATTAAAATGTGGTATAAATCTTAAATCTATTAAACTAGCAATAATCTGAGTGGTAAATTCATAATTAATTTTTCCGAAATGAGCACAATGCTTAGAAGGCCATGCGACTATTAAAGTCTATTGAGAGGAACCATAAGACTGTCTTGGTAAGAACTTCTAGTCTTGTCCACATGAGATATCACTTGTGGCATCGTCATCCCAACCGAAACAATGATCTCTGTTCCATCAATACAAAACTTAATAAAAAATCTAACTTTTCACATATCAAACTTAAAACAAGGTCATCAAGACTAACCTATTCCCTCCCGGATCGATAAATTTGGCCTTATGATTTCTTCACTACTGACTAAAAACACATCTCCTATATACAAATGATTCGTTGGCACATACACACTACACAACTCTTCTTCTCCGTGATCTGTCTATAACCCAAACACACATTAAACTACCTCAATGCTGATTCAAGTAAATTTTGCTTTACCTGATTTGTTGCTCAATAACTAACCTGAAGTGTCACTGATGATGTGATAAATCCAAATGCGTATTCACCAATACGTGGATGACGAATGATTGCTACCTCTTTAAAGGCAGTAGTGTTCTGGTCTGAGGAACAAAAGCCAAAGGTTATGAAAAAAGAAGACATCAAAATTAAGAAACAGCATACAATACATTCAAATCATACCTGGAGAAATAGCAGTACTAATTTGTTTAGAAGCTGAATATATAAACTTTACAAAGGGCATTCGTCTTATAAACTGTTCACCAAGCCAAAAAACCGTAGAACCTAGCCAAGACGAAGCAAATATTCCAACAAAGAAAGTGAAAAGTACAGATGTGATAAACCCAAGTCCTGTAACATAGAAGATAAAGTTTAATCAGGATAGGTACTAAACTTCTTGGAGATTAAAGAAACTTTCAAAGAGAGATGAATCGAAATGATCAGTTTACGAGATACAAATCGAGTAAAAAACTCATTTTGAATCATACCAAATATGTCAACACCAAGAGTTTCGTATATAGGACTGAAGAAACCATCAACGAACTCAATAAACCACAAAGTGATGAGGAAGGTAACAGCAACAGGGAAGAGAACAACACTACAATCCAAAGATAAAACACAATTAGATTCTAAAATCATGAGTATATGTTGTGGTTATGAGTGATTTACAATCCAGTCATAAACTTCTTGGACACCCAACTCTGTAGAACTCCATAACAAGCCTGCTCAGAAGCAATTTTTATGAAAATTAGGTTAATATTCAAAGCTTTAGGCTCTCTTGAGTATCAATTTATACAATTAATTTCACAATTCGGAGATGGAACCCTAAACTAATGTCAACGAACTCACTCTATAAACAGCTATATTTCAAATTCCATAACAACAAAATCGAAGTTGATTTCAACAATTTCACAAAGTTGACTATAAGTATTCAAACTCCATAGCAACAAAATCGAAGTTGATTTCAACAATTTCAATAAGTTGACTATGAGTAATCAAATCCCATAGCAACAAAATCGAAGTTGATTATTCAAATTCTTCAACATTGTTCAACAACCTAAATTCAAAATTAGTAACGAGAGAGCTCAGAAATTTTGGATTTACAGAAACATTGGCTCCGCACAGGTTTCGGAGCTAACCTTGCGAGTAGAAGAATTAGGAGAGTTAGGAACATCTTGAGGGGTGAGTCCTTGACTGAGAGAACTCGTCGTAGCTTCTTTGTCCTCAGCCATATCCGAAGAGGCCGTTGAACTTGGCCAGTTTGACTTGATTGGCTAAGTGGAGGGTTGTTGGGCTTAGATCTCTGATTTTTCTTGACCTGAGCTGAATATTTTTGAGTACTATAGAGTGACCTTTGCGTAGAGCATACTTTTCCGATCACATGATCCGACGCTTTACACCGTGACACGTCATCTACTTGTAAGATAAAAGGTCAAACCAGTTTTTTAACACTTTTGTATATATATATTTATATAAATTTTTGTTTTAAAATAAAGGAGATGTATTAAAGACATAATTTGAAGTTTTATTGAAACATAAATTTTCAATGACTTTAAAAATATAATAAAAATCAAATCCATTGCTATTTAAAATATTATAAAAATTTAATTTAAAAATTTCAGTTAAATTTTTTTATAAGATTTCTTAGTTAAAATATAAATATCAAAATTTTAGATTTCATATATTCTAAAATTTTTAGATTTTATAGAATTTTATTAGAAATTAAATCTTTCCCAAAATTCAGTTCAATACATCCTTTTATATTGTTTTTTCTTCTACATTTTCATTTTAACTTTGTAAACTAAAATTCTAATTTACTTTTTATTAAAATCAAATTTCTCTAAACTGGAAAAAAAAAAACTTCAACTGGGTTTCAGAGGCGAAAACTAAAATATAGGCCCAATCACTAAATTCAGCCCACATTTGAGATTTCAAAAGACCTAGATGGTCTCACTATAAGATGAAACTAGGGTTTTAAAGCTCATTTCTCTATTACAGTCCTTATCGTTGGAGCTTAGCAGCCGGAGGCACAAGGTTCGTCTCTCAATCCTCCATTTCCTTCTTCTTTATCTATCTAGGTTAACGAATCTGTTTACTTTAGCGAACATTACCCAAAATTAAATTAGGAGTTACTCTGTTTCATCTCTGAAGGCACATTTGAATCTAATTATTATTATTGAATTGATTGTGAAGGAGAAGAAGAATGTCTCACAGGAAGTTTGAGCACCCAAGACATGGTTCTCTTGGTTTCTTACCAAGGAAGAGAGCCAACCGTCACAGAGGAAAAGGTTAGATTTTTAAAAAAAATTTAAATTTAGATTCAGTCTTCACTGTAATGCTTACTTGTGTTTCTGATAAAGTTTTATTTTATTTTGCTTAATTGAATATATCAGTGAAGGCTTTTCCTAAGGATGACCAAACCAAGCCTTGCAAGTTCACAGCTTTCATGGGTTACAAAGCTGGTATGACTCACATTGTCAGAGAAGTCGAGAAACCTGGATCCAGTAAGTAACATTTGTCTTATCGTTGTTAAGATGTTTTTCGTAGAGAGACTAGTTTATTATAGAGGTTTCTCGTTGTCTGAATTTGTGTTTATTGTTGTGTAGAGATTCACAAGAAGGAGACATGTGAGGCTGTAACTATTATTGAGACACCTGCTATGGTTGTTGTTGGAGTTGTTGCTTATGTGAAGACTCCTCGTGGCTTAAGGTCTTTGAACACTGTCTGGGCTCAGCATTTGAGTGAGGAAGTTAGGAGAAGGTTCTACAAGAACTGGGCTAAGTCAAAGAAGAAGGCTTTTACTGGGTACGCTAAGCAGTATGAAAGTGAGGATGGTAAGAAGAGTATCCAAGCTCAGCTTGAGAAAATGAAGAAGTATGCAACTGTTATCCGTGTTTTGGCCCATACTCAGGTAATATTTGTTATTGAATGTTATTGTCTTATGTATTGTGTTGTTGTTGACAAATTCTATGTTATCTCTCTCTATGCAGATTAGGAAGATGAAAGGATTGAAGCAAAAGAAGGCACACATGATGGAGATTCAGATCAACGGTGGTACCATTGCCCAGAAAGTTGACTTTGCCTACGGTTTCTTTGAGAAGCAGATCCCAATTGATGCTGTATTCCAGAAGGATGAGATGATTGATGTGATTGGTGTAACCAAGGGTAAGGGTTATGAAGGTGTTGTTACTCGTTGGGGTGTGACTCGTCTTCCTCGTAAGACTCACAGGGGTCTTCGTAAGGTGGCTTGTATCGGTGCGTGGCATCCAGCTAGAGTGTCGTACACTGTTGCTAGGGCAGGTCAGAATGGTTACCATCACCGTACCGAACTAAACAAGAAGATTTACAGGTTGGGAAAGGTTGGCCAGGAGACACACTCAGCAATGACTGAATATGACAGGTCAGTGTCTCATTCTTTCACCTGTTTTGTTAATGATTACTTGTTTTTCTGTTTGTATGGTGTGACATTGACTGATGCATAACATTGTTGATTTGATAGGACTGAGAAGGAGGTGACTCCAATGGGAGGATTCCCACACTATGGTATAGTGAAAGATGATTACTTGATGATTAAGGGATGCTGCATGGGTCCAAAGAAGAGAGTTGTGACTCTCCGTTCATCGATGCTTACACAGACCTCTCGTCTTGCCATGGAGGTGATTAATCTCAAGTTTATTGACACCTCCTCCAAGTTTGGACATGGTCAGTTCCAAACTATGCTTGAGAAGGAGAAGTATTACAATCGTGTTAAGGCTTAAGCAGAAGACTTTGTTGTTTTGTCACAAATTTTAGAAAGTTTTATGTTTGGTATCTTTTGTTACTATGGATTTTATCTTTTAAACAATTTAATGCTATATGAAGTTTTTGTTTCTTCAGGTATTGGTACATTTCAATTATGTGTTGTTATATTAAATGAAATAAATAAAAATATTAGTTTAATGCTAAACAAATAAAAAATAATCTTTATGCAAACTGTAACAAAAAAATACATAACTAATTAGATTAAACAAGTAAAACGAGAACAATAGATTAAAGAAAGGACAAAAAATAAATTGTTTGATGTTAGTGTGTGAGTCAATACCAATAATATTAATAGTTTCAAGACATTTCAACTTGCCCAAGAAATGTCTCATCTGTTTCAGCTCTTGAAAAGAATCTCCATACTCTGAAATCTCTGAAACCTTCACTTGACATGTCCATAAACAAGAAGATACCTCCTCTTCCATTGTAATCTTAGGAATGCAAGTGCATACATCTCCACATCTATTTGTTACTCTGTGCACGAGACCATGACTATATATATTAATATTATTATTATTATTATTATTATTATTAATAAGAAAAGTGATAATTTACCTTGATAACCAAACTATGTAGATTTGGACAATCAGGTCCGTGTTAAACAATTATTAGCCAATGGAATTTCAAAAAAGTTTAGCTATTTTACATTGTTTTTTTTTTAAAATTTGATCTTAACGCAAGAAAAAAGTTTTTGGGCCCATGACAAATGGCTACTCTGCCATGGATCAGAGACGGGCATATGGATAACTCTTGAGTAGAAACGGCATTACTTGCCAACCTTTTTCTTTGTTACTTTAAATAGATAAATTAACAAGATTGTTGAACACCGGTATGAATTTATAACAGAAATGAAACACCTAAAAACCAAAAACCATATTTAAGTGTGATTCCACAAACCCTAAACTCTAAACTCTAAATTCAAACTGACCTCAAGTGAAGGCTCATAACGTTGGTTATACCGATATGTAGATTTCAAAATGTCTAGATCAAAGTTCAGTTCGTAATACCAAATCATATACCTCAAAATCTTAGTAAATCGATCAAAGTTCAATTTCATCATTACCAAATCCTAAACTCTTAAAATCCTAGTCAATCAATCAAAGTTCAGTATGCTGCGTTCCAACTGCTAAATCCAGGTCTGTCTTAGAACATCATTGGGCCCTCTGGGCAAATTTTTTTCACTTGTATTTTCTCAGTCACAAAAAAAACTTTGGGCCTTTAGATCTTTTTCTTTTCTTTAAAATTCTTTTAAACTTTGGACCCATGACAAATGCCAACTTTGNCCTTGAGAAAAACCTATTCCAAAGAGATGAGGAACTTACGGCGGGAGGTGGAGGCCATGAAGAAGGAGGAGACGGAGGAGGAGGATATCTCCCTCTTTTCTTTAGTGGTATTTCGTCACTTAGTACAAGATCCATGGAAGCAAATTGCGCTTGTGTTAACGAGTTTCTATTACAGAGTGTAAATGACACGCTTCTTTTATATTTGTGTACATATGCCTTTTGATTTTATATTAAACTCTTGTTTTGGCTTTTCTTATAGATTAGGAGTATAATTTTTATTCAAAATAGCATTTATTTCTTTACCAAATGCCAAATTCATTGATTTTATTGATAAAGTTACATTGTGGAACATCTAAAAAGCTTACATAAATACAAAAGATAGTCAAA
The DNA here is from genome assembly GCA_000411055.1 of Leavenworthia alabamica. NCBI lineage: Eukaryota > Viridiplantae > Streptophyta > Magnoliopsida > Brassicales > Brassicaceae > Leavenworthia > Leavenworthia alabamica. The sequence continues at coordinate 58,237 of KE156283.1, forward strand.
ATCCTGCAATGAAGAAGTTGCCTAAACTTGAAGAAACCAGTCAACACGGTTTTAAACTTCTGCTTCTCCCCTTCTCTTTATAGGCAGACATGAGACAGAAGAGATCAAACTACTTTTAACAAACGTTTTTTTCGTACAGTATAAATTAAAAAAAACAAAGGATATGAAAATCTCAGATTGTGGTGACTCCATGGAATGTGGTGAATAGGTTGTATTTGGAGAATGATAAACAAAAAATGGTTCATACCTATCTCTAGGTTCACACTTTTGTTATATATCATTCTCCAATTACTAACTATTAACCACATTAATGGCATCACCACGAGATGAGATATCCATATTGGTGTGGGCATCCTGACAAGTCCAGTCCGGGATCACCATCACGATCGTACCGGGTATGAGGGCGAGTATGCAGAATCAACATCACGACGTACCATAGAAAAAACTGCTCGTTCATTTGGTTTTGGGTTCAAGATTCATTAGCAACATACAGATTTAAAAGACTTGGATCATTGATAAAAAAATTTGGATCAAGCCAGAACAATCATAACCAAGTCCCAACCACATAAGGTCGAGAACCTTCACGCGGTGTCGGGAAACTTGGTGATTAAAGAGCCAACTTTAAAACTTTGCAACAGCGAGATCTAGGGAATAAAAGCTATTGACCAGAATTATGTTTTAACCATTTGGGTCGAGCCAAAATGTTAAAAGAACCAGCCAATTGGAAAAAGTATATTTTGATGCAATTTGGCAGGTTTACTTTAAGTGAACAAACAAATCCAAATAGAAGTAGCTCCAGCCACAACCTGAAGTTTTACACACTCTTTTAAAGACTACATGTTGTTTCCAAGTCCCCAAGACAGCACCCATTTCGACCCCACATATTGGAGCACATTTACCATATCCTGATCTAATCACAATCAATGGCGGCTGTCCCAACACTGACAGAACAACCTCCGGTCATCGAGTCACACCTCCTCAATCAGTCGCAGTCACCACCACAAGTGCCACTAGTGGCCTCACCTCAGGCGAACAAAGACCTGGCCGATAAATCTCCGTTGGGTAAAATCCTAATTTGGCTGATACTGTAAATTCTGAGAATCAAACTAAGAAATCACCTCAAATTAGGGCTGAGCATTCGGTTTGGTTCTTCGGTTTCTACCTGGAACCGAACCGAAAGAACCGGAACCGGAACCGTTTTTGTAAAATACCCGAATGGTTTTGTATGTCTAAAACCGAAAAACCGAACCGAATCAAAGAACCGAAAGTAAAACCGAATATCCAAAAATAAAATTATATATATATAAATATTAGTTATATTTATATAAAGTATAACTTTTACATTTGGGTACTTCTATATATTTTGGATATTTTCGAGTATTTTAATTATAATTCGGGTATTTAAGTATATTTAGTTTTTTTTGGTATTTTGTTCGTTTGCTTATGTTGATTACAAATTTATATAGTTAATTTAAAATATTTTGTATTTTTTGGTTATTTTGATTCTTTTGGTTTCTTTGATTACAAATTTATATAGTCAAATTTAGGATATTTTAAATTTTCGGGTATTTTTTAGTTATTTATATAAACAAAATATAGAAACCAAAATGAATCCGAACAAGTTTTAAAAATATTTTTGAATCTCCATTAAATACATGGAACCATGGAACCGAACCGAAAAAAACCAAACTGAACCAAACCGGAACCGATTTTTCTAAAATACCAGAATGGTTCCTATATGCCTAGAAACGAAGAACCGAAGAACTGAAGAACCGAATAACCAAACCGAAACCAAACTGAATACCCGAATGCCCAGGGCTACCACAAATCGAGGAAACCCCAGGACAGACCAAGAAATATGAAACCTCTGGCTCTAGTAAAGCTAGGTTTTTACTCACTCCTAAAGCGCTTCAATCTAGAGGCACGCGCCCCCGCTCCTCAAAACGAAGGACTACTATTCCCATCCTGAGGGATGAAGTCATAGAAGAACCACCATTGTTTGACTCCACACCAGGGACCAGTCACGCCTTGGCTGATCCAAGTGATGTCGAGTCCGATGACACAACTCAATAGAAGATCAAAGGGAAAGAACACTCAAGACTCGCCAATCAGTGATCCGAGGGAACAATCTTCAGGTCAGCGTATCCGCTCATCGTTCCTCTGAACTAGTTCTAGATGAGAATGAGTCTACATTCCTTTTTTTTTTTTTGGTCAAATAGAATGAGTCTACATTCCCTGTTCCATAAAATACTATTTTTCCGTAAAAATACATAAATATATTTTTTAACCAAAAATGCGGGAATAAATTTTCCGTAAAAAACACGAAAAATATTTTTCCGTAAAAGGCACGAAAATATTTTTCCATAAAACACACGGAAACACTTTTGTGCAAAAACGGAAACATGTTTTTCTGTCAATAATATGAAAGTTTATTTTTACGTAAAAAACACGGTTCTTGTAAAAAATTGTAAAAAAATTTTTCCATAAAAATGTGTAAACACGCGTTCTCGCAAAAAATGCGGAAATATGTTTTCCCAAAAAGACGCGTAAAAACGTTTTTCCGCAAAAACGCAGAAACATGTTTCTCGTAAAGACGTTAAAACAAGTTTAATATAAAAACATGTTTTTCCGTCAAACCGCAGAAATATATTTTTCTGTAAAAATATAAAAATAAATTTTCGGTTATATTGCGTAAAATATATTAATAAAATTAAATTATTTTATAAACAATAATTTAATAATTATTAATAATTATATAATTTAAATAATTAGATATTGTTTATTAGTAAAACAATT
>KE156283.1:93547-108274 GCA_000411055.1 Leavenworthia alabamica
TGTACACGAAACCCAAGTAAGGGTTGTTCTCAGTTCCTGGATCCTACAGTTGCCAAAATAAAATAAAAGTTATTTTAGGTATACATCTAAACCGAACCAACCAAACCTAAACCAAACAAAATTATTTTAGCCTAAACCAAACCAAATTATTTTAAACCTCTAATTAATAAAAATGATATAATAAATCAAAAAACTATCTAAGGTTCAGTTTTAAATTTGGTTCGAATTTTTCGGTTTTCAAATAATCGAATTGAGATATATTTAAAAACGAACACAAACCGATTTAATTCGGTTCGGTTTTACTTCAGGTTTTTTTGTTTTGAAAAAAAAAATTTATCCAAAACCGAAACCCAAAAAAATTCTGACAAAGAAAATCAAAATACCAAAACCCGAAATACCGAACCAAACAAACAAAAACAACAAAACATTCTGAAAACTCTTATATAATTCGATTTATTTAGAAAAAACAAAAAAATCAAAATAAAAAACTCGAAAGTAAAAAATATTTAACCTATAAACAAATCGATTTTAATACCTTAACTGGTTCGATTTTGGTTCGAATACTTCAAATCGGTTTTCAAATTTTGGGTTTCGGTTTCGGATTTATGTCCACCACTATACTATACAATTGATTAATCAACTCCAAATTGTATACGTTTTTCTCATCATGTAAATATTGAAAAAGAACTGACCATGCCCGAGCTGATGAGATGCTGAACGGTACGTTCGACCATAAGCATATCTACTCGACCGGTTAAGTATAAGTAAGTCCGCAACAAATCACCATGACGGTTCTCTTCAGCTGTCCAGGCGCGTGTCCATGTGGCCCATGCGCTCTGACTCGCACCAGTCTCGTCTCTTACGCCATCAAGAGTGTTGATCATCGTCTGGTAAGTTGGCAATGCATCCTCAGTGATCATATCTCCAACCAATACCACGAAGTATTCGTCCGGCATTGACTCCGTTCTTTCCCTCAGCTCACGTACCTACGATTATAAGCATCTTTCATTTATTGGTTTTTTAATTCTTCATTATTTTATATTTCATAAATGAAAGGTTTTTGGAATAATTAAAGTCTACTAACCTCCGACTTCGTATTTGTTATATTTCATACATTTACACCACATTTTAATGGAATATTAACTGAGAAATAGTATTGTTTTATAAAGATTTTAAAAACTATAAAAGTATTTTATGAAGATTTTATAACCTATAAAAGTATTTTTTTTAAATATAGTTATAGTTATTTTTAAGTTCAATGATAGTTATAGTTAATTATATAAGTTTTTGTTTTAAACAAAAACCATTATAAAACTATTAACGGTATTAACTAAGAAATAGACTTGTTTTATAAATACTTTAAATACTATAAAAGTTTTTTATATAATTATAGTTTGATAGTTCTAGTTTACTTTTATGAAAATAGTATAAACTATATAAGTTTTTCTTTTTTTTTAAACGCTATAAAAGCATAATACTAAAACACTGTCGTTTAATGAAAAAAACTATTAATGATAAGGTTAATAAAAAACTGTAAATTTTTAAATATTTTTCCCTTCTTTGTACATTGTACGGAACTATTCAGTTAATGAGTTAACATTACTTTATTATATTTGATATACACGAACCTGATCGGTGAACTCAGAGAAGGGTAAGGCCGGGTCGGGTAAGAAAGAAGCAGGCTGCCAACACTGGTCAACGGGTTTAAGAAAAGGCAATATATGATCAGTGGCCCATCCATCTAACGATTTGAAAACCTCCATTTTCTCCGGCGGCATTGAGTGGATCTTGTTCTGATGTTTCAATGCCGGTCTCACTGGGGTTGCCACAGCTGAGATCTTAACCCTGGGTCGGTATGTCCGAGGGGAAAGAGATGTCATTCGTGAGAGCCATTGAGTTGTTGGTGAAAGAAGAGACTTGTGAGTTTGCATTTTTGGCTGATGGAGTAGAGAAGACTTTACTTGCTTGCTTTGGAGGTTTTTGAGAATGATAATTACTGTGGAGTGTGGACTAAATAGTAAAGAGTGATGAGGGTATAATGGTAATTAGATGGTTGGCAGGTGTTTGTTAAGACAAAACATGGGGTTTGAAACAAGGGGTGTAAACTGGTTTGAGATTCTGTGGGTTTTGTTTTAAAGTTTAATTTTATTTTAATTTAAGTCTAATCTTGAGGTTTTATTTGGTAAACAAATAAATTTTTGGAGTTATCGATGTGATAATACTAAAAAATTACATGTTGACATTTTTTGTTTCATACTTTTTTGATCATGTGTTGTGATGGATTTTAGTTTATGATCCTGATCTTTGATTGTTGTTGTTGCGATTTATTTTTCTTATTTTTTAAATCTGTTATTATTGTGATTTAAGATCCTTAATAGATGAACATTATGGAGTTTAACTTAAGTGAGTTTATTATTGTTGCAATTTTGGTCTCCTTAACAGATGTATTATGGAATTTTAATCTAAGTCACTGTGTGTATATGTGAATGCCAGTTGTATTCGATATAATAAGCCTTTAAACCTATGATTTTATTTTTATTTTTTTCAATATATAAATGTAATTCTACAAGTTTGAAGATGATGCTTCCAGAGAACAAAAAAGAGTTTGCTTCCAACAATTACGAGTATTCGGATTTTTCGATTCGAATCGAATCTAATACCGAATCTAACAAATATTTTGCTCAGGCCAAACGTATCTACCACATTCCAGTTTGCTATATCTAAGTTTTATTGTATGCAAATCTCATTCCATTAAAGATGTTGACTCTTCAAATTCATTGGACTTTGTTTTCTTTTTGTATCCACAACAAAAACAGATATATTAAGAGCTTATTTTTCTTGGCTTTTACTCTTTCTTCAATTTATTTTTTCTATGTTAACTTAACAAAAAAACCAAGCAAACAAAACCTTAGGATATGAGCCAAGTCATTAGAAACTTAACAGCAACATACTCTTCTCATTCCACTCTACAAATAAGACACTTAAATCTTCTTCACCTTACTCAAACCATCACAACTCAAGAAATCATCATCAAACAAAATGGCCTCAACAGATCGCCCAACACCAACTCCAGACCATGACACTACTGTTGTTGTAGTGGTCTTTGTCTCTTTGGGTTGCGTCATGTTCTTGACGTTTCTAACGTTTGTCATATGGTTTCTCATTAAGAAGAGATCCAAGAAACAGTGTGAGAAAAGTGAGGCGGTTCGTGTGGATGAGCATTTTAAGATGAAGGAAGCTATAGTTGAGGGACCTAATGGACAAAAGTCTATGATGTTATCAGTGGAAGATGATGTTGAGATCGAAGAAGCGATCAAGAAAGAAGCTAAAGATTTGGGGAAAGATGGTGGAGTCGGATCATCCATTCGTAAATGAAACTTCATTCATAATATTGACAATCTATATATTTATATTCTAATTATGCATGTGTTTATCATTTGTTTGGTTAAGTAAAAAGAAATCGAATTATTTATAATGTTTATTATTTGGGCATAAAGGTTAGTATTATATATTCAAACTTGGGTTGGTGTCTTGGTGATGGCATAGAAGCAAATGAAACGTACAAGTTTGTCGATAACTTACGAGAACAAACTAAAATTAATATACACATGACCATATATATATATATGAGTGACTTCTTTTATTAATAAAGAAAATGAGAATTTTTAAATAAATGAAAGTATAACATTTATTTATTTTTATTGTAATTGTTGGATTATGTTACTGCAAATTATCACATATTTATAGTGGAAATGGGAGAATGATAAGATGACATGTGTTGACTAGCCCTGGTCATTCCGTTCCGTTTGTTTGGTTTACCGAAAACTGAACCGAACTACATCGGTTTTGGGTTATTCGGTTTTAGGTGAATAACCGATCGGAGCATTTTTATTTTTATTTCGGTTTTTGGTTTGATTCGGTTTGAATTAATATTCAGTTAACCAAATAATTGTAATAATCATGTGTCGATTCGGGTTAATCGGATTATTTAGTTTATTTGGATTAATCGGATTGAATTCAGAAATATTTTTTAACCTAAAACCGAATCGAACAAACTGATATTTTTTTGTTTAACTTCGAAACTAATTTTTAAAAAATAAACAAACCGAAAAATCGAAAAAACCGAAATGTTTAAACCGAATAAACCGAAGACTAATGACCATAAAGAGACAATTGTATAATGATGACTGATGAAGATGAGCAAATGACAAGTATGTGATGAGGTGTCTATGTTATAAATATAAATTTATTTCAACTGAAACCAATATCTAATAGTAAAACACACAAATAAAAAAAACATAAGAAAAATGATGAGAAACCAAAAAAAAACATCTCCACTACCTAAGACCATAGACTTAAAACCACAATTTTGACTAAGCCTTCCTCTTCAATCTTGAAGATCAGGAGGCGATTTGTTTGGTAATCTCCGGCCAAGAACAAAGCTATTGAACAAATGAAGAGCTCGTGAAGGTTGTGCGTATGGAACCATATGAGCCGCTCCTCTCACTGTTGCAAATGTCAATAGATTCCCATACTCTATCACCCATCCTCCAACCTAGTTCATGTTAACAAGTTATAATTTGGGGTAAACACAATAAATACTTTGTTTTATAGTGTATTATTATATTAAATTATTATTTTATTTTATTTTTACTATATTAAAAAAAATTAATATTATTTGTGTTCCATATAAAAAACATGTCTGGATCAGTTATTGATATATGGACATATCTGAGCATAGAAAAGTGAAATTACCATTTCGAGTTTCTATTTTTTGGATTCCTTTTTTTAACAATTATATATATATATATATATATATAATTTATATAAAATTAAAAAATAAAAGTTAATTTTTAATTATTTTGGATAATTTATATTTTATTATCAATATTTCTATATATCTAAATTATATTTATTTTTATTAGAGATTTTGTTATTGGTTTTGCTAAAGCTTTAGAATATTCAGATACGGCCATACTCTTATACGAACCTGTCCTTTGTGGAACCAAGCTGAATATGGAACAGTGGTTTTGAAGTTGAGATCATCTGCTAGTTCTCGTACCAAAGTCCTCGAACCAAGAAGTGGAATTACAGAATCTTCATCCCCACTGCATTTTTTAAAAACAAATTACAAAAGTAACAAAAATATCTAAAAAAAATCTAAAAAATAGATTTACCTGAAGACCCAAATTGGGACTTTACTCTGCACAATTCTCTTAAGAAATGGAAGCATGTTGGTGTTTCCATCATTTTCATTGTAGTTCAAGAGGCTGTGAGGGTGAAAACATTCACTTCGAGTTATATATAAAATAATAATTCATTACAAGAAAACAACGTTTTAACGACTACATGTTTAGTCGCTAAATTGGTGGTTATAAATAAATAATAATTAAAAATATAACTGGTAATAATAGTTGTTAAAATGTTTAGTCGTCAATGACTATTTAACGACTATTGATAGTTATTAGTCATTTTTAAGTCGCTAAAGAATCGCTAGATTTGATGACTAAATATGTATTCGCCATTTTTAATCGTTAAAACCATGTTTTCTTGTAGTGATTATAAAATTGAGATGAAAGATAGCTTAAAGTTTATAAACCTGCTGCACATAGACCATTCATATGGAAGATGAGTTCGGTTAGCATGAAGAGCCTTTTGAACCTCAGGAAGACTTAGATACAACTTCTCTTCATAGCTTATACACACATCCACCCCAACACTCATATGTGTACCCTATAAACCATTTTCAAAAGTGTTTAGTTTTGCCAACAATGTAAACACAAAAACAAATTTACATACATTTTTCAGTACATTTTAGCATTTTTTAGGAGTCTTGGGTAAACTCGGTTTTTGTTTTGCTTACCATTTTCTTGAGTCTTAGCTCTTGCTGGAAGAGGGTTGGGTAGCAAACATCAAGGAGGACGTCATAGTAATTGACATATTGAGTCATAATGGTTCCGGCTTCAGTCATAGCATCTATGCAAGGTTTACTTATGTTGTGTGAACTTGAGAATGAGTACTTTTCAAAGTCGCATAGTGTCCTTATAGTAAAGCCAAGTTCATCAGAGATCATCCCGTGTGACCAGAAGAACTCATACATGGCAGGAATATCCCGGTCAACTTTCAAAAGTGGATTCCCAATCTATTTAAAAACATAAGAGTCAATAAACAAAACATAGCCAGTTCAATAAAAAAAGGAAATTTTAGCATTGTAGTTTATACTTAGTGACCATAACCGTGTCAAGGATTCGAGAGACCTAATGCGAACTAAAAATATTGTTATATAAATATTAAAAAATAAATTTTAAAACTATTTAAGCATAAAATAGAAAAAATGAGTGTATAAAAGGTAAAAGTTTTGATGATATAACTATTAAAAATACTATAAAACAAAATATTTATATATTTAATGAAATCATATATTTTGTAACAAAATAGAAATAATAAATTTTATATTTAAATTTATGAAAGTAATTATTCTACTATTTTCATAAATTTATTTATTATATTTTTATTAATTAGTATAATACTAAAATAAACTAGAATTGTAAATATTTACAATAATTGATAATATTTTCTTAATATAGATAATAAATCTAAATTTTCTAAAACAAAACTAAAATAAATATAAAATATAAACTAGAAATATAACAAAATTGTTATATAAAAATTTATCAAATATTTGAGGTGTAAGACAAATGTCTGTTTTTAAACCTCATAGGCACGCTCTGTTAGTGACATTTGACACGAAACTAATATTATATGATGTGGTTTTGGATATGAATAGTTTTGGCCTAAAACATTTTGGTTAGTGTTGCTTACCGCAATGCCTTTGAGATTGAACTTGAATCTATTTGCGCGTTGTGCATTATACTTGAGTATAACATCAGCTAGTTGTGGTATATAGTGTCCTGCGTAGCTTTCGCCAGCGAGAAAAAGGTTCCGAGTCTTGAATTCCGGAAACTTTTCTAACCATCTTAACATGAACACCAACATATCCTTGGCTATTATTGAAAACATCTTTTGTTAAAAACAGTATTGATGATGATGACAAAAGATGATTTTAATCATTTTGAAAGATTTATAGTACCAGTGGATGCATCTCCAGTGGTGTAATCAGAAGTTGTGTTTGAATAAGACCATCCAACTCCGGCCGGTGATTCCACAAACAACAGATTTGAGGCTACATCACAATATTTAATAAAGTTCACAAACTTTGTCTTTGTTGAAAAGATATGTTAGAAAAAAGAGAAGGATAAAGACCTTTGTTCCAAGATTTGGAATTTTTTCGGAGGCCTTGACCATTTCCGGTTGGGTAAAATGGACCCAACTCTGTAAAAGCCCCTCCTCCAATAGATGAACAGCCTGGTCCTGCAATATTGATTTCACCAATTTAATTAGGAACTATACTTTGTTTATGCAACAATTAGAAACCATACAAATTATGAAATCAAAACAAATTTTATATAATGTTAGTTACGTGTCAAGACTCGTAATCTCTTATAAAAACATACGTAATATTAATGATGTAATAGACGATAAAACAAAATTTCATGTAACCATTTCATTATATTTCTTTTTTTTTCTTTTAATTATATAAGGTCGATAAAAAGCATATCACATCATTATAATACTCCCTCTTTTTTATTCATCCAATTAAAAAAAACTAACTAAAATTTGATTATAGATGCATAATTTTTTGTTATTAATATTTTTCTATATATCTCCACCAATAATATTTAGTTATTTTTAAAAAATTTATATTTCATCATCAATAACTAATAAAAATGCAAAGAAAACCTGAAAATTGTATTTTCTGAAAATAACTTTTTCAAAAAATTGGATTAATAAGAAACCGAGAGAGTGTTAGTTACTATATTTCTTTTATAGTTTTTTTTGATAATTATATCTTTTATAGTTATATAAGGTTTATATATAAACCAAACCAAGCCAAACTAAAAGTACATCAAATGAAATCATAAGTACATCAAACTAAACTAGTTAAAAATCATAAACGGTATTATACACCAACAATTTTGATTTTTGAACAACTTTGTTCTATTCTCTAAAAACTAAATTCCAAAAAAAAAAAAACTAAATAAGATTGAAAGTAAAAGCAAACCTCCATTGAGCCAAAGTGTTAAAGGTTTAGTGTGAGGTTGTTTCTCAGCTTCAACAAAGTAATAAAAAAGACTCCGACCAGCTTTGACGTCGACATCAACATAACCAGCATATTGTCTGAATGACACTTCTGGTTGTCCAGGTAGCTTCACCACTAAATCTTCTTCTGGATATCCTTCAGCTAAATTACCATTATAACCCCACCATTGTATCACCGTAACCATTACAGCTACTTCCACGAACCACCACTTACAGCCCGCCATTTCTCTTTCTTTTTTTGGTTCTCTGTTCTTGTGTCTGTGCCAAGTTCACATGTCTTAGTTACGTATTTATACACAAACTATTCTTGTCCAGTAAGAAAATAAGTAAATTTTTGATATATTTTTCTTGGTAATAAAATACTAATCCCAAGAATAATGTGGAAACACATTATACTTTATATTTTAATCGTTATATCATCGTATTTAGTTAAGCAATTAATTGATGTTACGTGTGTTTGTTTGTTTTTTTTATAAATCAGGTAATTCGGTTGAATTAAGAGATCGTCGATTATGATACAATTTAGAATGGCAAGTCGGACTATACCGACTAATTTTGGGGTCCGAAAAGACTTTTGGAAAGCTTTAACAACCAAACAATTTAAATGTGGTAAATTGTGTAATCGTATAGAGTCAGATCTTGAATCTTGCCAAACAGGACAAATTTTACCTAGCGTCCGGAGAACCACCTGTTACTATCGCTTGGTTTTGATGATACTTTTGTTATTCAAGAAGTAAATTTTCCCTAAATCATTGCAATTTCTATGTGTTTTCTCATTGTTGGCTAGTTCATATTTTAATTTCACATACAAGTTATCTTTTTATTTATTGCAGTTATTATTTATAAAAATTCATATGTAAATGAGAAAATAAAAGAATCACACAAAATAAAATAGTTTTCCAATATTTTAAAAATAGACCTCTAAATTTAGAAAATAAAATATTCTTTTCAATATATCTCACACTTCTAATCATTGATCTATATTTGGATAAAAATTGACGCCCCAACTGAATCGTACCTATTCATTATAAATCATGTTAAATCTTATATATTTGAACACCTATATAGTAAAAATGTTGAGACTCTAGGTTTTTCTAATCTTCAGTACACATATATAGAAAATATATTGAAAACCTTACATATATGAAATGGGAAATCATTTATAGATTCCAATTTATATATAGTTTATTTTACAACATATTGGTATTAATTAGTTGATACAAATAATACTAGACATATTATGACTTCCATAAAATTAAAAAAAAATTTATATTTTTACTAGGCAAGGATATTTGGTAAATTCGGATAATAAATTTCGGTGTTTCAGTATTTCGATTTAAAAAATAAATTGACCGTTTTAAGGTTTATAGTTCGGTTTGTTTTTTTTGGGTCCAGTTTAGTTTTAGGTATAAAACACATCTCATCGGTTTTTATTTTCTAAATTTAGTTTGGTTTTAGGTTAAAAATAACAGTTTATTTATGTTATTTTGATTATTTGATTCGGTTTAATCTAGTTTGGAGTAAAAATATATAAAATAAATATATTAAAATTTATAAAAATCAAAAACCTAAAAAAAATTAAAATAAATAAATATCTGTTTATTTAATTTTTTTGGTTTAGTTTTTATAAAACTTGGTTTAACAAAACTTGGTAAAAAATTTTATATAGTAGATTTAAAAGAATTTAGTTTGGTTTAATTTATTTCTAGTTCAATTCAATTTGATAAGTTCGATTTGATTTTTTGTCCAGCAGTAAATTTTACCATATTTTCATGGCTCTTCAATCATATGAAAGGGTGATTTACAGTTTACACCATTGTTGGAATATAAATATTTGTTTATTTATATTTTTAACTGTTCTTCTCCAGAGTTGCAATTTTATTGGATATATCGTTGGCGGTCTCGGTACTATAAAATCTGGTTCACTTATACTGTTGAAAAGTTTTCAAATACGTCACTACACTTGTTTGGAAACACTCAGTTCAATGTTACGGCGGTGATAGGCTTAGTAAGTTGCAGTTACAGTGCTGCAAGTGATAAGAGAGACCTATGATATAAGTTTAAGTTTCCTTGGGAAACAAAACTCATCGGGACGTGTATTTCTGTTATATTACTTTTCATATTCACATTTTGGTATTTACACTTTTTAATATTTTTTACAACTAATGTAATATTTCTCCTTTTTTTTCTCTAGTTTATGATCAATCTATCCAGATATTGATGGAGGTGGTCATACAAATCTTTTGTTGTTGTCAAGGAATTTTGCTGCTTTGGGCTAAAATGAGTGTAGTAATGTGGATTCTCAATTATTTTTGGTATATTAGTTTTGCTAAGATTTGGTGTGTTGTTTATTGATCATTTGACCTTGTTGTGATTTGCTTATTATTCTGATGTTTGAAAATTTGTGTTTTTTGGTGGAAAATATTTATACAAAAATAAATTGCTATAAAAATGTTGAGATTAAATATGTTGAAATATTTATTGTTATTGTTGAATTAAGTAATTAATTAATTGACTGATATTGTTAATATTTTGTTGTATGTGGCATATTTATTTTGGTAAAAAAAATATTGTTGATTTTTTGTTGTATGTAGCATATTTATTTTGGTAAAAAAATATTGTTGACATGTATGTATAGTTGTGAGACAGGTTGTTAAAATCTTAATATTTATAATTTATTAAACACAAACATATCTCTTTTATATGCACGGAAATAAAATGTTTGGTGTTCGTGTTCGTGAAACTAATATTGTGGAATGCGATGATATATGAGAGTTTTTGGTTGATTTTTTTGAGTTGATATTTTATTTTTATTTGGAGGTTATGGTTTAGAATAATTAGGTTGTTGTTTTGATGATTTTTGAGTTATTTGCTTCTATTATTGTTTTGAATTTATTGGAACTTAATAAATTTATATGTTTTAGAGATTATCAATGAAAACAATATGTGTAAAGTTGAACACTGATTTTTTAAAAACAATAATTTTACCAATTAAATGGACTTGTGATAAATTATTTTAAGTTTTTTAAATCACCAAAAACCCTTATTTTTATTGTATTTTTTCAAAATTAAAATTAAAATAAATCTAATATAATATATCACAACAAAAGAAAAAGATTAGGTCAACAAAACTAAAGAAAAAAAAAAAAAAAAAACTAACGATGAATAAAAAATCCATAATTTGTGAACAAATCGGGATTAAAAAACTTCACCCCCAAGCTTTCCCTGTAATTCTCCTCTGTTATCGCCAAGAGAGAGAAACTAGAGAAGCCGACCTATGTATCTTAACTATTGTCTTATATCTATAAAATAGACAAACTTTGTGAGCACTTATATTATAATTCACAAACTTTTAAATTGTATCCAATCAGCATAAATTTATTTAATAAAAGTAATAAAATATTTATAAGATTCAAAATTTTTGTTTTGTAATTATTTTTTTGTTTTCAAACAAACTTTTATTAAAAACCAGTGTGAAGATTACAGACATACAATTATTACAAACCCAATAACTATAACATGACCCAAATGATATGCCCAAAATCAGAGTCGGCTCTGACTTTCGATCGGTTAGAAACGTAAAAAAAAATTAAATTTTTATATATAGTAAAAAAAAAATTCATAAAATTAACCCCTAACACATAAATATTTCGTGAGATCCCAAACAAATCTTGATGCTTAATGTGTTTGTGCTCAAGACCTGTCCTGCCCAAAATGTAAAGGTCAAACATGTTGACACGTTGGTCAAACATGTGTCCAACATGCATCTGAGCTGCAGCGGTGAGGTGTCATCTTCAGCACTGTCGTTGGCACGATTTTCACGCCGATTTCTAGAATCGCCGTCCCTCAACTAGCTTTTCGAAATACACAACTCCACAAATCTTTACATATAGACCTCGTTTTCGACTAGACTTAGACGATTTTAATCTATCTTTAACCACCGCTAAAACCACATCTTCCATCCTTGACAGAGTTATGAAAATTTGGCTCCACAATCACACCACCGGCCCATGACCTTCCATGGAGGTTCCAAAATTATATTATTTGTGAAAGAGAGAAGCAAAAGATGGTCGATAGAGAGAATTACCTTAGCTGGAATCCAGATCTAAGTGTCATTGTCAACAAAGAGATGGCTTATTTGCCGACATCAAGTCGAATTTCAACCGGTAAAACACAGGACGATAACCAACACAAGACTGAATTTAAACCGCCAACTTGAGCGGACAAGAAACTGCGATCAGAGCGGAAGAACAACCGACAAGATGTCAGAAACTATACAACAAAGAAAAAAGAAAATCCGATGAAAGAAAAATCTTATTATTTTGAAAGATTCAAATCTAAAAAGAAGAAATTTTTTTTATTGATTTCGCCGAAAATCACCCTCAAATCGCTTAGTGAGAGAAACCGGTGAGACCCCGATGTGAACCATTGATTTTTAAATTCTTTTCAAATCTTAAAAATCCAGTAGAATTTCAGAAATTAAGATAATGTATTATCAAATTCATAAAGTAAACAGATTTGGCAGGTTTTAGATAGCCTTTGACGTTCAAATATTCGTTTCGGTTTCGGTTTTAAGCATATAGAAACCATTCATGTATTTTAAAAAATTGTTTCGAATTTGATTTGGTTATTTTTTGGTTCGATTCCTATATTTTGTATATATAAATAAAAAAAATAACCAAAAATACTCAAATGAATCAAAATATCTGAAATTTGATGTTATAAATTTAAAACTAAAATCTCCAAAAAGAACCAAATATATGTAACAAAAATATCTAAATATAACCAAAACATCCAAAAAATACCCAAAATATCTAAAAATACTCAAATATAATTAAATTATACTAAATATAAATATAATTAATACTTATATATATAATTATATTTTCAGAATTCATATTTACTTTAAGTTTTTAGGTTCAATTTATTTCAGATTCGATTATTTGGTTTTAGACATATAACAACTGTTCCCATACTTTGCAAGAATCAAATACAATTCTGTTCGATTCATTTGGTTCGGTTCAAAATAAAAATCTAATGACCAGATCTAATATACATTGTCTATATATGCAATAAAGGTTTCAAAATCTAAAAACATTTCCATTTTATAGTTTGCCCCATGCTTTATTGATTTACTTTGAAACATCCGTCACACTAATCTCGTGAGAGCAAGTTGGCACAAACCTTTCATAGCAAAATTTAAAAAATAAAAAACATTTTTACAAAAAAAAAAAAACAAACAGTTAAGTGACACAAGTACCAAACGAAAGGGCAAAAGCAAAGATTCAATTTTGCCCTTTTATATAAATAACAAAAACGAAGCCGCATGCGTCTCTCTCGATCTCTTCTCTCCACCAATCACTTCTTTTTCTCAGATCTACAGATTCTTTATTCTCCTTTTTTTTTGAATCTTTAAATCACCAATGCTTGGAGCTTTAGAATCTGATCTAATTCTTTCAATGACAACCTTGAATGAAAAACTTCCGATCTTATCCACCGATTTCGATCCAACTTCTGTTGTTACTGAACCGTTACCTTCTCCGTTAACAAACGGAAATGGAGTTAATGGAGGTGGAGAAAGAGAAATGGTTCTCGGTAGAAATATTCATACAACATCTCTTGCTGTTACAGAACCTGAAGTTAACGATGAATTTACCGGAGATAAAGAAGCTTATATGGCTAGTGTTCTTGCTCGTTACCGCAAAACTTTGGTTGAAAGAACTAAAAATCATTTAGGTAAATTATATTAAATTTGCTTTTTCATCCGGAAAATAAAACCGATTCGAATCCGATCCAAATAATATTCGGGTTTCAAACACATTCGATTTGAAAATCTGAAATCTGAATTAGTTAAAATATCGGTTAAAATCGAATAAAACCAGATTTTTTAAAGTTAATTGTTTAAAATCTGAACCAGATCCAATCTGATTTCTATTTGGATATTGTTTGGAATATAAAATATGGATGGACATAAATCCGAAACCGAATCTGAAATCCGAATTATTTAAAAAAATCGGTTTTAAATCTAAAAAACAAATTATTAAAAAAATAACTGGTTAAAATCCGAACCAGATCCGATCTGATTTTTATTTGGATATTGTTGGAAGTATAAACTAGAGGTGCACATAAATCCTAAACCCGAAAAGTAAATCCAATTCTAGCTGAAATCCACCAAAAAATCTGAACCGAATCTGAACCCAAATGTCCAGCTCATAAACCATTTAATTCAGATAATTTAAAAACCGAATAATCAGACACTGAACCCGAACTCCCATACCTAGATGAATCTGTGAACCGAGAACCATTTCTCTTTCTGATAACCAGAAAAATCCGATCCGTTTAACCCGTTTATCAACTGGTTTTTGGCTGATTTAGGTTTGTTTTGGAATAAGTGAACCAATCTAATTACGTCCGGTTTGATATAAATTGATTAAATTTGGTTATTGATCGGAATCCGAATACCGATCCGATAACCGAATTACAATAAAATTCTTACCGATTGGATTGGTTCGCGGGTTAAGCTCAAATCCGAAATTGATTTAATCGGTTCGGTACAACCCGATCCGA
>KE156283.1:108727-149692 GCA_000411055.1 Leavenworthia alabamica
CCGATTAAACCGATCCGGACGCCCAGGCTGAATTATATGAATATTTGTGGTGTGGCGTAGGTTATCCATATAACTTGGATTTCGACTATGGTGCGCTTGGACAGTTACAACATTTTTCAATAAATAATCTTGGAGATCCTTTTATTGAAAGTAACTATGGAGTACACTCAAGACCATTTGAAGTTGGTGTATTGGATTGGTTTGCTCGTCTTTGGGAAATTGAAAGAGATGATTATTGGGGTTACATTACTAATTGTGGTACTGAAGGAAACCTTCATGGCATTTTAATTGGGTTAGTTTTGTTTTATTTTTCTACCTACTTGTTTTATTTTCCTCTGTTTTTATTTATTTTTGATGGTTTTTTTTTTCAGGAGAGAAATGTTTCCTGATGGGATATTATATGCTTCTCGTGAATCACATTACTCTGTGTTTAAAGCAGCTCGTATGTATCGAATGGATTGTGAGAAAGTTGATACACTTATTTCAGGAGAGATTGATTGTGATGACTTTAGTAAAAAACTCTTGGCTAATAAAGATAAACCAGCCATTCTTAATGTTAATATAGGTTGGTTTGGTTTGGTTTGGTGTTTCTTTATCTACATTGTGGAAAAATCTTGAATTTCTATGGTTCATGTCTTTAGGAACAACGGTTAAAGGAGCTGTTGATGATCTTGATCTTGTTATCAAGACTCTTGAAGATTGTGGATTCTCACATGATAGGTTTTATATTCATTGTGATGGTGCTTTGTTTGGACTTATGATGCCTTTTGTTAAACGTGTAAGTGTGTGTGTATAGTCTTTAAAATCACATTTGATGACTTGTGGTAAGAACTCTGTGTGTGTTTTTGATTCTGCAGGCACCAAAGGTTACTTTTAATAAACCTATAGGAAGTGTGAGTGTTTCAGGTCACAAATTTGTTGGTTGTCCAATGCCTTGTGGTGTTCAGATAACAAGAATGAAACATATCAAAGTACTTTCTAATAATGTTGAGTACCTCGCTTCGCGAGACGCAACAATCATGGGAAGTAGAAATGGGCATGCTCCTTTGTTCCTTTGGTACACTTTAAACAGAAAAGGTTACAAAGGGTTCCAGAAAGAAGTTCAGAAATGTTTGAGAAACGCGAATTACCTTAAAGACCAACTACGTAAAGCTGGGATCAGTGCCATGCTTAATGAGCTAAGTAGTACTGTGGTTTTTGAACGGCCTAAAGATGAAGAGTTTGTTAGAAGGTGGCAGCTCGCTTGTCAAGGAGATATAGCTCATGTGGTGGTTATGCCAAGTGTTACAATCGATAAGCTTGATACTTTCTTGGAAGATTTGGTTAAACATAGAGTGGTTTGGTATGAGGATGGAACTAAACCTCCGTGCCTTGCAGCTGAGGTAGGAACTAATAACTGCATTTGTCCGGCTCACAAGTGACCGCGCAATTTCTCATATGTTGTTGTAAGCCACATCTAGTTTCAATCCCTCTCCGTTATATTCTTGTATTTGGTTTCGATCAGCGTAAAATTTTGTCAACTTTTCTATATAAGTTATGGTTTTAATCAATGTTGCATTTAGAGGTGGGCATAGATCCGAAATCCGAAAACCAATCCAAAAAATCCGAACTGAGATTGAACTGACTTAGGTACTAAAATCGATTGGTTTATGGATTAAATATTTTTTGGTTTTGGTTCGGTTTTGGATTCAGATTTCGATTTATCCGAAATAAACCGAATTATATAAGGATATGTGTTTTTATTTTTTAGTTCGGTTTCGGCGGCTTTAATTTTGTTGGTTTTTCAGATTTTAGTTTTTTTCTCCGGATTTTTTCAGATTTAGTTTTTCAGATTCGCTTTTAATTTCGGATAAATTTTTTTACAAAACTGAACTGAAGCCCAGAAAAATCTAAACCAAAATAAATCGGTTTCTGTTCGGATTTTAATATGTTTCACTTCAGTTATCTAAAAACCGAAAAAACCCAAACCGAAGCCGAATGACCAGGCCTAGTTGCATTGGTTCAAAGCTTAATCCATTTGCAATTTCACTTTATTTTAGATGTTTGATGCTAGTTGCTTGATGCCTTTGATAATTGTAAACTAAAAGATATATGAAATAGTATTACAGTAGTTACTAATCTTAAAAGACAGACTGATATCGCCATGAACATAACTGCATAGACATACAAGCAAGCCATAATACATGCATATATACATACATATATCCAATATTGCAGCCTGAAATGAATATAAGGTATAATATAACTTAGCCAACATATTATAGAGACGAACCGAACTTAGCCTCTCTTGGCGAAATCCATGAAACTCGGGCGCGATGGCTGACCGTTTGTACTCATCTGTTGGTTCTTGTTCTTCCCAAACTGAGATGAGAGTTGAGCACGGTTATATGAGTTTCCGTTCCCCTGAGGAATTTCTCCAGCTGCAATCTTGAGTCGGTTCAGTTCATCCCTCAAGGCTTCATTCAAAGCTTCAAAATTTTAAACCAATACATTAAAATCTTTGGCTAATAATATCCAAAAACAACCTAGTTTGGAAATAGCTTACCATCCTTAAGTTCAGCTTGTTGTTCTAAAGCTTGTAGCCGCATCTTAAGGTGTTTATTTTCAATGCTTAGCTCTGATGTTCCTCTCTGCACCAAATAAAAAACATGTAGTTCATTTTATCGAACTCTCTTGATCTCAACACTCAAGTGTCTAAACAAAACTTGCACTCTTGATCCTAATACTCCATGTATACTTGTGTCGTAAAGCTTCGAACTTCTATAAAAACGCTACGCCTCAATTACAAGTTATATAAAACTATCAAAACTACAATCACCAAGTATATAATCTTCATTAATCACATCAGATGCATAAAGTATTAACCTGCAACATAGTGACTTGAGCAGAGAGTGTAGTAGCTTCATTCTGAAGAGTCTGAACCTTCTTCTCAAGCTCACCAGTATACCTAATCTTCCTCTCTTTCGACCTAGCCGCCGATTGTCTATTCGCTAAAATCCTATTAAACAACCATCACAAAATGTTAATGATTAAGCAAACCCTAATTTCTGATTTTGTTTTTGTTTTTTCAATTACCGTTTAGCTCTTTTAGGATCAAGCAAAGCAAGCTCAGCAAGTCTATCATTAGCCATACCCATATTCTTCTTAACACCACCATCTTTAACACTTAGAGAAGCTAAAACCGATTCGATATTAAACGACGTTGAACTAGTAGCTCCATCCATGGAACTACTCCGATGATGATGTAACTTCTTTTCACCAGAGCTAGTAGGTAAAGATTTCTCAGTGATTTCAAAATCATTGAAGAAATCTGAATCTACTGATAAGCTACGAACATGACGACCTAATGGTTTTGGTGGAAGACCGTTAGATGAGGTTTCTTCAGGAGGAGAATCAACAGTCATCGGAGAAGCTTGTGATTGTGGTTGTTGTTGTGGTGATGGAGCTGTGAGGAAATCAAGGGAAGAGAAATCTACATCTGAAGGATCGAATAAGAGGAGATCGTCGATTGATTCATCACCGGTGAAGAAAGTATCGGAGCGAGCTCGTCGGTGATGAGAGATTCGTTGACGTGGAGCTTCTGGCATACGTTCGATTTCACTGAGAATCGTTTGATTTGTTTCTCTCTCCATTGATTTAGGGCGGCGAGGTTTGGAGCTATTTTACCTACCGATTCCACAGTTACCAAGAAACATATATTCTCGAAAGTTACCAAGAAAAAAACTTAATTTAAAAAACAACTAAAATAATGCACTCTTAAATAAATGTTACCAAATTATCCAGATCCGAAAAATATAGATTAGGATCCGGATCTAGAAGCTAAATCACGAATTTGGTGGATTCGGATAGTTTATTTTTTTTCTAACAAATAGATATTCGAAATCAAAATATTAAAAAAAAATTTAACGGATATTCAGATTCACCTCTCTTTAAAAAAAAAATGGATATGTCTGTATTCTGGTTTAAAAAATTTCACAGATCCGGATCTTCCAAAAATCCAAATATTCAGATATGTTACAGGGCTATAAATAACACAATTTATCTTTGACTAAATAATATAAATATTTTTTAGATGTCAATATGCACATTTTTTGTCGTGATTTCGTGCCATGGAAAAAAAATTTTCATTACAAGAGATAGTTGTATGTTTGTAATATCAATCAAACAGTCTAATATTGCACATTTTCTTGTGATATGGAGAGGAGTATAATGAGGAGATCAGTTAGGGATGGATCAACTGAGAGTTATCTCTACTCTCCTAATTTTTTTGATGTCTAAAACAACATAAGATTCTGTATTTCCAAGAGTAGTGGTAAAGAGGGGAACCAATGATTATTTAGATACACTTTTAACATTGCATCTGGTTTAAGACATGACGAGCTTTGTGTGAGAATGATGATTCAGCAACTAGCACTAAGGTATCTGAAGTCAAAGGTATAGATTGTTAGCTAATTGTAAGATAAAATATTCTATATATAAAGATTTTAAAGATATAATACATGTTATAATGCTTATTTTATTTCTTATGATTTTAGAGATGATGTTATTGTTGACGAATACTCCAGTGTTAGTGCTGTCTGAACCGGGTGAGCCTTATGTGGTATACATAGATGCGTCGAGATCCTGTTTGGGTTGTGTTTTGATGAAGTAGGGTAAAAGTGATTTCTTATGCTTCGCGTCAGTTGAGAAAATATGAAGATAATTATCCTACCCATGATTTAGAGATGGCTGCAGTGGTCTTTGCTTTAAAGATCTGGCGATCGTATCTTTATGGAGAAAAGGTTCAGGTGTTCACAGATCACAAGAGCCTTAAATCTAAGGCAGAGACATTGGATGGAGTTGGTGACAGATTACGAACTGAAGATAGTTTATCATCTGGGTAAGGCTAATTTGGTTGCTGATGCGCTGAGATGTAAGTGGGCGGCTTTGGCTAATGAGCGAGATATGAAACAATTGATTGGCAAGATTAGCATCTTGAGAGTATGTGCGATTTCTGAGGAATCATTTGGGTTAGAGGCAGCAAATCAAGCAGATCTTTTGAGAAGGGTTCGAGTGGCCTAAGAAAAGGATGAAGGGTTGATCAATGCTTCTAAGGTGGCGAATTCAGAATATCAGGTATCTACTAATGGGACGATCTTGGTGCATGGTCGAGTATGTGTACCCAAAGATGAGAATATGAGACGAGAGATTCTTAGTGAAGCTCATGCGAGTGGATTTTTAATTTATCGAGGTGCGACTAAGATGTACAAAGATTTGAAAAGGTACTACCACTGGATCGGAATGGAGAAAGATGTGGCTAAGAGGGTTACAGAGTACAACACATGCCAGTTGGTCAAGGGGGAAAATCAAGTCCCAGACGGTTTGTTACAAAGTTTGCCCATTCTAGAGTAAAAGTGAGATATGATTACGATGGATTTCGTAGTTGGGTTACCAACATCTCAGACCATGGATGCTATTTGTGTCATTATGGATTGTTTGACTAAATCTGCATATTTTTTTGCCATTAAAAAGACTGATGGAACTGCAGTTGTGGCTAAGAAGTATGTGAAAGAGATAGTGAGGTTGCATGGTGTACCAGGTAGCATAGTGTCGGATCGTGATCCCAAGTTCATTTCAGTGTTTTAGAAGGCCGTTCATGCAGAGTTAGGCACGAACATGCACATGAGTATAGCTTACCATCCTCAGACTGATAGGCAATCCGAAAGAACTATCCATATTTTGGAAGACTTATTGAGAATGTGTATTTTGGACTGGAGAGGTCAGTAGATGAATTACCTATGTTTAGCGGAATTTTTTTATAACAATAGCTACCAGACAACTATTGGGGTGGCACCATATAAGGTACTCTACGGTAGACTAGGGAACCATTAGGTTGGACTCAAGTGGGGGAGAAAAACAACCGATATATTTAAAAAATTTTGTTTGTTTGGAAAAAGCTTATAGATACCAGCAAAATAGCAACTCGATAATAAAACCCGTATATTTTAAATCCAGATTTTTTTAAAAGATAATAGTGTACCTAGACTCATTATTTTACTCAGATTTAGGGTACCTGAAGGAAACACCTATTATTAACATCCCTATGTAGAAGCATCATTACCTCATTTATTATGAGTTTAAAAGTTTCTACTATAAGTGGAGAGTTTTTAACCCTATATAACTCAATTTACTGCAGATTAAATTATATAAAAGTTTTCAAAATATTATAGTGTGCATAAATAGAATTATCTATCATAAATTATATCATACATACAGAAAAAGACTTTATATATTGAAACATGGAGAAGAAAGTTACTGTTTATACTTGTATTTCTAGTAAGTGGTTTGTTGTTTGTATGGTATTTATGTGTACTCATTTAATGTAGAAGTCGAAGTTTTGAAATAGTAAAAGTTTATGAGGAGTGGAAGTTTTGCTTTTAGGTTTTTAGTTTCTCTAAAGTTTTAAGTTTTGCTCTTATAGCATCGTTCCACTCTAAATTCAAACGCCAAAACTCAAGAGCCAAACGGTGTTATTTAATTAAGATTTAAAATTATTTTAGGAGGCGTTATTGAATTAAGATTTAGAATGTTTTTAATGTATTTAAGTTTGAGATGTATTTTGAAATACTACCTAAAATGATAGTATTTTGATTGTTTATATTTTAGAAAAAAATATATTAAAATACATTTAAATCCAAATGTAACTAAATACTATCAATATTGAATAAATACTATCATTTTAATGTAACACTTATTTTTAATGTGTTTTAAAATCAACAAATAAATGTTTAATCTAATAACAATGTATTTTATTGTATTTTGTTAAATACATAATTAAATAACACATGATTTTATTGTAGTTTAACAATACATCTAAATCTATTAAAATACAAAATTGAATAATCCCACCTTAGTGTATTTTAATTTAAGAGGTATTTTAAAATACTACCTAAAATGATGCTATTTTGATTACTCATGTTTTGGAGAAACAAATACAATAAAATACATTCAAATCCAAATATAATTAAATCAAATCAACATTGAATAACACTTAGTTTTAATGTATTTTAAAATTAACAACCAAATATTTAATCCAATAATAATATATTTTATCGTAATTTTCTAAATACATAATTGAATAACATATGACTTGATTCTATTTTAAAAGTACAATCCAATCTATGAAAATGCAAGAGTGAATAACTCCACCTTAATTTAAAAATTATACTAAAAACACAAAATGATATTTTTTTTTGTTACAATATGAAACTCTTTCATAAACTTAGGGAATACTAACTTAAATGTAGAAAAAATGAGCTTTGGTTAAGTATATATGTAGAAATTGATTTGAAAAATCAAATATAAACTAATACTAATTTTTGTGAACCATAAAACTCCAAACTACATTCTTTGTTTTAGAGAAAATATAATTTGTATTTTGATAAACAAAAAAATATATATGGCAGCTGGTGATACTCAAAACACAATTCAATTCAACAATTTAATTATGTCCCGATAGTGTAACTTCATTAATGAATTATTAAATGGTAATTTTGTCCTAAATCAATTTTAATGGTATTTATAAAATATAAATTAAATTTAGTGGTATTTATGAAAATTGTATAACAAACGATAAAAAAAAAAAAAAATTAAATCCCAATAAGGTTCAATCATTCAACAAGTAACAAAAAAATTCTACATCAATGCACAACATAGACAATTCTTTAAAAAGATCCAAAGAGTTCGTTCGTAAAATGACGTGTACAGTTTTCTCATAATACAACAATCTTCAAACTATACTTGGAGGATCTCCAGACCAGCTACAAGTAGCTCTTGGCCATCGTGTTCTTATACAATCCACCAATTGTGCATGTTGCACTGGTTTAGCCTGATTCACTTCTGATTCTTTCTCAGAGCTACTTGGCAAAGCACTTGACAAGTACTCCTCTTGTGTCCATTTTGGTGGAACTGAAACATTCAGTTTTGTAAGCCTTGGTCTTTGCATAGGAGCCGTAACCGAGGCCTGAGTACCACCACCGTTTAAGTCGGATTTGGCGATCCCATTGAAATGATATATATCAAACACTTTCTTTCCCATCATACTTGTTGTATCCTTCATCCCTCCGAGATTCCGGTCTAAATCCAAGATCACTTGCCATAGCTCACTCCAGATGATGTACCCTGAGGCACAGAGATCATTGATCTTATTGGTTGGGAGTCTTATGTTTGTTTCTTGAAGCAATTGGTGAAACGCATCTACGGTTATGAACCCTCCTCCTCCGCTTTGATCTCTTGTGTCGAAAGCTCTTCTTATATGTGATTCTCTTAACTCAAGTTCATTTTCGTCTTGTACAGATGGATCAAGTGCGAAGAGGACTGTGTAATGCGACTCGCTTCCAATAACCCATATTGGCCATTTAGGGCATTTCAGATTCTGACCAACTTTGCAGAAATTGAGTGATTCGATGATCGTGAGGAAGCCGACCTCTACATTGTTATATATGCCTTTTAGAAACATGCCACTTCCAAGATCCATGTTTCCATCAAACACATTAGCAACTGCTTCTCCACATAACAGCAAATTTACGATTTCCTAATTGACAAAAAGTCAGCATTGAGAATGAAAACTATCAAAGAAGATACGGATTTTCAGGTTTAGAAGTATAGCACCTAATGGAATAATTTTTTGGATTCAAGTTCGGATTAGGGTAGTGTTTTTCACATCGGGTTCGAATAGTTTTTTTTTACCCAAGGCTAGAAGATACAAAGTTATGGCTTCTCAAAATGTACCTGGGAGGCATGTCCAAACGGTGCTGTTACAAGAGGCGGTTTTGGATCATCCCTATCACTTTGAACCGAATCCTGTTCATGAAAAAACATATTCAATGTTCTACTTATAGTTAAAGAACCACAAGACTAACACAAAGGATCCCGAACCGAGTAATAAGGATCAAGATAATACCAATCCACGGGAGAGTAAAGCAGAGATTAAGAACAGCAAAACACCCATACGACTTTGGAAAGCTGGTATTGTTCTTTCCAGACTATGAATGCAACTAGATTGAGAAGTAAATGTCTCGAATCTTAAGATCTTCTGCAAATCTGAAGCAGACTCAAAAGGAAGCCCACTAGCTAATGCCTGTGAAACAACAATAAGGAATCTAAACCAATGCTTGCACCAAATATGAAGAACAACTTAAGTTTTGACTACTAACCTCATCACTCTGACTTGTACTAGGTTCTTCAAAATTAGCGAGAGTCGCTACTACAGCACGATTATTGTTTCCACACATAAAAAGAATCTCACACATGCTTCTGACAAGAGCACTGCAAACATAATGACAGATGCTGAGTACTAAAGTATGATGATGTTAATCCTATCATACTCTAAGAAAAACTTACCATGTTTTTGCTTCTTCTGTTACAGAAAAGATTGAGTCTGATGCAACATACCGATCTCTAGGTAATGTCACAACACCCATACTTGATGAAACTTTACCTATGTCATCTGGAAAGTAAAGAAGGTATTTAAGAACAAATGCCTACACCAGAAAATGGAATAAGTCAGTATCAACTGTAAGAATATTCGCATGGTTCATGACAATGCTTGACGACGTTTAACCGAGATAACAGATAAGTAGACAAAGAAAATTTACTTGTAGTGCTGCTAAAACACCGCAGGGTCCACCTTCATGCTGTACTAAGCCTATAGATGTTTCAGGATCAGAGCTAAACCTATAAAAATGTAGTAAGAACATTAGTCAAACTGTTGGCGCGCAAAATAAACGATGTAATATGATACCTTTTGTGTTAACATGAATCTAACAAAACTAATTCCTTTTAAAGACCATTAGATACCCCTCACTATGAATCTCTATATAACAAAACTAATTCCTTATAAGGCCATTTGATACCCTTCCCTCGGATTCTCACTATAATAAAACTATTTCCTTAAAAGAACATATGAAACCCCATCACTCTGAATCTATCTTTTGTGTTGAAACACAGATCCCACATTAAAGAGCGAATAATAAAACGCCACACTCTTAATCTACACAAAGGGTCGGAATTTGTATGGTTCCAACTCCTATCTAAGCCGAGTATTCATCAACCATATCACCACAACAACAAACTATACGAATGTACACATCAATCAATACCAAAGCATTCAAATTTCTCAATCAATCAATGAATGAAACAAATTAAAACCATACCTTATGCCCTGATTAGTCCACTGAGCAAGTATACTTTTGGTTACGTTATCACCAAACAGCATCCCAAACAACTGATCAGACTCTTCCTTCTCCAAAGTCTGAAACTTTTCCTTAGGTGGAGGAGAAGGGCTCTTAGCAGAAGGAGACATAACCATTCGTTTCTCAGCAGCTGCAGCCATGAGTTCACGCTGCAATCTCCGAGTTTTTGCCTCGGGTGATTCACCCGAATTAGATCCAGATCCAATTGGGTTACTCCGTTTTAGCTCTGGAGTATTCGATTGCATACTCATCTGAAGAGCTAATTTCAAATCTTCGTCTTCCTGATGATGATCCTCCATTGACATGATAAGATTCAAAGATCGCAAGTTTTTCACTGCTTCCGTTACGATTTTGTAATTGAGAAAAAAAAAAACACAATTGTATCTGCAGAAGATTAATATATATATATTGAAATTGTAATGGAAAGATGAGATTTTTCACCAATTATAAAGAAACACAAGTTGAATCTTGTCTCTTTAAGGGATTACCATAACTGTGTTTGGTAATCCCATAAGAGGTAGGAAATCTCAGTATTGGTTTGACCATTGGAGATTCAGAAAAAAATGGAAAGAAATTGGATTTGAACAATTTAGGGCAAATTTTTTATTATCATATTTTTCTGATTTGTTACTAAGTATTAAAATAGTTTATTTTATTCATTGGTAGGTTCTGTTAAAAAGTATCCGGATTTTGACATGGATTCGTATCTAAAAAATAGATATTTATCTGGATCCTAACAATATAATGACTGATTTATTTGTTTTCATTAATAAATTTATTTGTATCATAAATAATAAAAGAAATTTTGGATATTTTGATGCTAATCCTGGATATTTAGCCTTAATTCCAGATATTTAACCTTAATTCTAGATATTTGAATTATTTTTAAAATTAAAGACCCATAGATCTAAATCTGCTTTATTTAAAAAAATATTTTAGATCTAGACATCAAACGGATATATTTTTTTACGTATATTCGAAAGCTTGATATATAGAGGAATCAGGACATGTCCTGAGCACAAGAACATCAAACATTCGTTTGGGATCGTACGAAAAATGTACGTGTTAGGGGCCAATTTTTTGAGAATTTTTTTTTTACTATGTATAAAAAGGCAAATTTTTCTTTACGTTTCTAGCCGAACGAAACTCAGGGCCGGCACTGGGATGAATGTCGTGAACTTGTTGTAGTCAGTCCGAAAAAACCATGCTGCTTACTTGTGTTCTGGATCCGAATCCAGATTTTAATTAGTTGGATAATTAAAAGATTAGATTTAGATATTCTAAAATTCAAAACGGATCCGGTTATATCCTTTGATGTAACAATGATTTTTTAACTAATAAAAATTACAATGGTTAGAGTTTAACTATATATTACAAAAAGGTAGAATAGAAATAGGAGAAAATCAAACACTTGAGGCATGATTATTAAGCAAACACTTCATTAGTCGGAGCTCCTGGCTACCGAGGAAAGAACCCACCACAACATTGTTGTGTTAAGAACCTTGCACAAATATTTGGAGAAGCTTCCTCAGCTGCTTCTCCTTAATGAAGTACTTGCAGTTGAAAATCCTCAATCCGCGATGATGCTTGTTCACATCGATGAGGAACTTGCATATCTATCATTGGCAACTAGAATCTTGCTGACAAGTTAGAAAATCTCATTTGAAGATTGATTTGAAACACTTTGTTTCGCCGCCTTGGGTTTCTGGAACAGGGACTTACACACTCTTTTTCACCCTCCACCAAATCTCTTAGTTGACGACTTTATCTGCTCCTCAAATGCTTTGGCTGTTCCGATGAAGGTTTCAAACATTCAATGCTCCCATGCCGCCACGAAAGATCCAACGTCGCTAACAATGGGAAATTAGGTTTTCCCTTAGTGTGTTTCTCCCACTCTAGACCTTCATGTTTCTCCAAACGACCAAATAATTTGGCATCCCTGGCTCTTCTGACACCTCCACTCCCTAGCCACCATGAAAGCTTCAGAATTTCAACATGTAGGAGACTAAGTTCTGATCTCTTCACCATATTACCTAATCCAAGTATCTTGATATGTTGATAGTAATACTTGATTAAAGAAGATACCAACAAGTACTAGTGTTGATACTGAGTTGTTGTTTATGTGATAGCTTTGTCCGAATCTTAGCCTCTAGTTTTCATCCGCTTTCTTAGCATGTGTTTATAAGTCCTGAACTCTTCGCTTGTGCTTTGGTTAGAATGAACGGCTTAGATCTGTATTTAATAGATGATTTTGACCTAGTTGATTTACTTGGTGTGATAAAGTCTTTTCAAAATTCCTCATGTCAGTTACATGAGAACCATTATTGATCCTTGTTCGTTTTCATCACTTCCCTAACCGTATTGCTATCTCGTGGAATGGTTTCTTTGGGACCAAGAAATGCAACGGATCTCACTTCATGGGACACATAGGTATGTGAGTATTTATCGAAGTCACATTTCAAAGTGACCACCCTTGAGTGAAATATTTTGATGCTCGATGTAATTCTACCGTGATTTTGCTCAAATATGGCAATTTGAATGTCATTAAATTCATTACTTTTGCAAACTTCTATAAGTTTGAAGATCTATTCTTTTGTTCAGTTAATGATTGTACTGTCTCTTTATCCATTGGCTTGCGTTTCTAGATATGTCTAAAATCGCATCTATCCTTGTATTAGATTATAACTAAATGAAATGAAGCAATAGTTGATAAAATATGAACTAAAATGGTTTAATTAGAGTTTATCTATCAACTATTTAGATTATGTTATAATTTTAAGACATATTTGTTGTCAAAAGATTACGTTATTTTCTAGTTAATCATATGTTTTCTTCTTCTTCTTTTTTTTCTTAAATCAATTTGGTTTTATTTAGTAGTTTATCTTTGGAATTAGCTAAGAGAGAGTTTTTCCCTATGTTTTGAATCTAAAATTTTGTATATTAAGAGTTTGGTAATCTAAATTTATTTTTTACTTAGAACTACCTTTAGTTATAAATTTGTTCAGTTGTTCATTGAGGAAATTTTCATAATTGAATATTTTAGAAAATATGGTGGAAATATAATTCTTTAAAATCTCAATTTGGAAACATGAAGATAGCATTTAAATTTGTTTTAAACGCTATGATATCTTAATTTTTTTATTTGGAAAGTTAGTAAGTAAATCATTTAAAAATATAGAAATATATTCAATCGTTTCGCTAACTTAAAAATATAACTTTTTGTAAAAATATAATGTAAATTAAAAAAGCTAAAAATCTAAAATTCAGAAAAAGAGGAAAATTGAATTTAATACTAAGCATGAGTATTATGAATGGTAAGTTATGTCGTTTTTGATTGACAAGTTCATAGAGAGAAACACAAGAAAAAGCCTTGCAGTCCCTAAAAAAAAATCTTCCACATGCACCTATTTTAATCTTACATGATTTTACTAAAACTATTGAGATTGAGTATGATACTTGTGGTGTGGGAATTACTGTATTAATGTAGGATCAAAGGCTCATTGCTTATTTTATCTAAAAGCTTAGAAGAGCTACCTTGAACTATATCACACAAAAAAATATATTGTTCCTGACTCCTTATCCAAAGCTAAACCCTACCAGTCTTGATCCAAAATTAAACAACTTAAAAACATGTACGAAACCGATTTTGATTTTCAAGAATTTTACAAAGCTTGTGAAAAGTATGCTTGGGCACTACAAAAAAATATTGTTAAAATGATGGAATTTCCTATGGGTGTAATTTCTTTCGAAATTTTTACCATAGATAATCAATAGTTTACCAATGAAACACATCCGTCAAAATTCCGTACAAATCTATCATAAATCTGTGATGGATATGATCCGTCAGAAATCCGTCATAAATTTGTGACAAATTTAAACGTTTATTTATTTATTTCTAATATAATGTTTGTTTATATAGCTACTAAAAAGATTTACAAACAATTTATATCAAAAAATATATACATATATATAACATTTTAATAATTTGTAACTAACTATTATTTTTTTCTGGCGCTAAGATCCTATTTTTTAATGCTTCGTCTCAGAAAACATACCACATAAATCCTTTTGCCAAAATATATAAAAATGTGTACGGTTTACAACGTTCAGCCAAATCATTATATAACAATCCCATAAGCACTTATATCTATTGGAAAGAATAAATTTTATAGGGATTTAAAATTATTTAATAATAATAATAATCCTAAAAATATTTTTCAAATACGTAAATAAATCAAAATTAATAGTAAATAACTTTAAAATATTTACAAAATCCATAAGAATTTTTTTTTTTTTTAAATCTTTTCATGAAAATGAAAGATTTGTTTTGTAATTTCCAATCTATTTTATGCTATAAGCATTAATCAGAATATAGATATTAAATTTTCAAAACTGCATAAATTCAGATGTAAAAATTGAGAATAAATAAATATTTAAGGAAATAAAACAAGATAAAAATGATTTTATAAAACAAATAGAATAGAGACAAAATATAGTTTATTTCATTAATTCTTAAAATAGCTATAGTATGAAGGTTTTATTCTCTTATAGATGTAGTCTAAAAAAACAGTATTCATTACACTGAAATGATAGAATATACGAATTAAAATTATAAGCTATACTTTTAAAATTTACTCTTGGAAAAGAGAAAGAGATGAAGTGAGTTACAGAAGTTTTCTATTGCTGAAAAAATGTTTTAACTGATTAAGCTATGAAACATGAAGAAGATAATGACTTTGTATATATTGTCAAAGTTGTAAGTCACTTTTCACAAAATGAGGTTAGTACAATATTGATTTAAGTGTGAATTAACTTTTGCAATAACTGAGAGATTATTTAAGCGTTTTAATCAGTGACAATATTTGATTTTGATTGATTTAATAATCTCAAAATATTTGATCATATATAAACAATAATTTTTTTGATATACACAAAATATATTCAATTAATATAAACAAAATATATTTAATATAAACATAGCCGGATCTGAAATTTCGGAGACTGTAGACGAAACTAAAAATGAATATTCTTGTTACATAGATTTTTTTCGCACCGAAATTTTTTTAAACCTAAGTCCAAAAAAAACCGGTAACCTTAGGCGCTTGCTTAACCCTCTTTAACTCATATACGACCATGAATGTAAACAATAATTAAATGTACGAGTTTAATCCATAACTCTCTTATATATTTTTTTGAGCAAGAGATTCCTTCTTTTAAGTTGTGGGACTAGCCCTCTGGGCAGTTTGGTTTGTTCAGTTTATCGAAAACCGAATCGAACTAGATCGGTTTCGATTTTTTTCGGTGTTACGTTAATAAACCGATCGGAACTTTTTTATTTTTAATTCTGTTTTCGGTTCGGTTCGATTCGGTTTGAATTAATATTCGGTTAACCGAGTAATAGTCAAAAATCATGTTTCGGTTTGGTTTATTTTGTTTGTTCGGTTTATTCGGTGTAAATTAAACCGAACAAATCGAAGTGAAAGGTGAATTTTCAGATTTTTTCGGTTTATTTGGGTTAGTCGGATTGAATTCGAAAATATTTTTTTTACCCAAAATCGAACCGAACAAATCAAAAACCGAACAAACTGATATTTTTTCGGTTTTACTTCAAAATTGATTTTTGAAAACGGAATAAACCGAATCGATTAAACCGAATAAACGAATGCCTAGGGCTATGTGGGACAAATACAGATTATTGTCATTTTGACAAATACACATGATTGTTAATTGTCATGCCTAGATAACCTTGTCACTTACAAAACATCGTACAGTAATGTCTCTCGATTGGATCGACCAAATATGTAAATAATGATTATGAACTTGGAAAAACTATTAAAACACGTGTCGGAATAACTAGAACCATGATAGGTCAACATACTTTGTAGACACTATGCATTAAGCATAAAACAGTACTTGATATTTCATTTTATAAATTTGTTCTTTTTTGATTAGGGACCTACTTGAACATAAAACGACCGTTGCATGAGAACCATTACATGATTTGTGTCACATGTATTTATATAACATGTTGAATGATGAAAATAGTATAACATGTGTCCAAAGATATTGATAGAGGAATACATATCATGTCGCGTCACGAGTACATCATCTATTAAATTCGTTAAATATGGCCAAATTATTAAAACTGATCGTTTTCGATGTGTTGTTATAATTAAACAAGATATATCTTAACTATGATAAATAACATAAATTCCATATTTATAGGTTTTGTATCCACTGTTTTAGAACCAAACAAATATCTTATAAAATATTTTAAAAAAAGAATCAAAAGTTACAGACATATATATAAGTTTAGCAAACAGAATAATTAATAATAATTAATTATGTTACCATTTGACTTTGCATGGTCAGGGTGACAATTTCACTTTAGATTAATGATCTAAGAGTGTTATATGATCCACCAATATTGTGTTGCATTTTTATGGAGGCTTATTCAAAAATAAAAAAGATTAATAAAGAGTTATTATGATTATAAATATTGTAGAGTTTTAAAAAGTTATAGAAAGTTTTTAATTTTATTCATAAATTTTCAAATAATTTTTTCAATACCACATTTATAGTTAAGATTTTTAAAAAATAGATAAAAAATTTTATATGAAAAAAAACAATCACTCAATAATACTAAACTTAAATATAAAAATAAAATCTGTTAAATTTATTCCATTTGAATTATATATTACTTTAATCGAATCTTGAAAATTTTTAGCTAATAATTCATAATTTTAAAT
The DNA here is from genome assembly GCA_000411055.1 of Leavenworthia alabamica. Taxonomy (NCBI): domain Eukaryota; kingdom Viridiplantae; phylum Streptophyta; class Magnoliopsida; order Brassicales; family Brassicaceae; genus Leavenworthia; species Leavenworthia alabamica. Next base: position 125,709 of record KE156283.1, read on the forward strand.
GATTGTCAACAAATTATTATAATTATCAAAATCAATAATATATAATTTTAATAAACTTCTGATAACTCACAATTGAATAATAGTAGAATCTTTAAAAATCTTACTCTTTAAAAATATCACACTTAGACGACAAAACAAAAAGAAAAGAGAAGATGGATTTGTTCCCTTAGACTGAATAGTCTCAATAGCTCAAAAGTATCGTACATGACACTATAAATAGAATAACAATTTAATTAACAATTAAAGGAAGAATATCCCAATTTAATTGTGAATTATTTTAATTTCTTGATTCAAGAAAATTAATTTAAAGAAAAGAATAACAATTTAATTGAGAATTATTTTTCACTTTAATAGCTTTATTACAAAGGTCAATTAAAGAAGATATTCGTTGATTAATCAATATAATTTAAAATGAATATTAGTAAATAGAATAATAATCTTATGGGTTGAAAAACCATTACTCAATTTCCAAAGCTACTTTGTCAAAAGAAATATTCAAGTATAGTTAACTTTAAAAAACGTGGCGAAATTGATAAATAAAATATCAGTGAGATTTTGTTTTGATGATTTTATAATTTAATTCATTATACAAAATTCTTAACATATTAGTTATTTTAACCTATTAGTTAAAACCTTAAAGTAAATGATTTTTACACCATATCTATAATGTAATCCGATTCTTCAAAATTTCAAATAAAATTAAAAAGATTTATTGTATGCTATTTTTTTATTGTAGTAAAATATGTTGTGAAAATAATTTATTCATTAATAATGTTGTGTTTGTTAACAATTATTTTTCATATTTTTATATTATATTTTTTAAATGATAATATTATAGATATTATGGAAAAAAACAAAGTAAATATTCATTTAATAAATTATAATTGTACATAATAAAACAATATATCATAGAAAAATATCGAAATCCATTAGAGAAAAAAACTATTACATATTTTTTTTTTCATTTTAAAATACCTAATACACCAAAGTTGAATAACCAACATATATATATATATTTTTGGACAACAACTAACATGTATTTCATAAACACGAATTTGTGTGCTTCTCTGCTTTCACTTTTGTCGCGACATTTGTGTCTAAGCACTACGAATCTTCGGCTTTATTTTCTCCTAAAGTATAACTCAACTATTTAATTCTCTTTTCTTCTGTGGTGTGGTTTCATAACTTTTATGATTCTAATATTTTTATTGTAAAATTCAATAAAAATATTTTTATTGAAAAATTCGTATAACTAATCATAGAGCGCATATGAATTCGGATAATGGAAATTTTTTGGATCAGATATCCAGATTTATCTATAAATTTTAGATATCTAGTAAAAAATGAATATCCGAAATATATATCTAGATTCGCTTAATATTTTAAAAAAATAAAAATATATATATAGATATCCGATTATCCAGACTTCGAATATCCAAAATTTCCGAATCATATATATGAAAAATATAAATAGAAATCCGAATATTCTAAAATAATAATATGGATATCCGAATCCGTAATGTGGTGTTTCTATGCTAAAATAAAATGAAATTTTAATTCTTATTCTACAAAACACTTTTTTGTTTCTTACAATCTATATATATTAAAAGATGACTGCTCTAAGTTGGGGAAGCCACCCTTGAAAACTTGGATTGTATAACATTAGTTTGAGAACCGACTTTTAATACTTATATACTTTTTATCTTTATTTTACATGAGACCAAAATTTAATTATAAAAGTTGTATGACTCAAACCTTTATTTGAATAATATTTACATTTTAACAAAAACAAAATATAGAATAGAGATATTGTTAAGAAAAAAAAACAAGAACAAATTAGTTAGACGGCAAGAAAGATTAGCGAAGCGGGCTTAGTTAGCATGCATAATTTAATTGTAACGTTTTGAGCGTCATCGCACGTGAGCATTCCAATATCATTCTTAAGTTTGTGGATGATTCCATGGCTTCTTTAGATCTATATATAGATTTCTACATACTTTTTAAGTTTATTAGGTTTCATTTTCGTTCGATAGCCGGTGAATTATTTTTCGGAGATTTTAAGATTTGTTTATTATCCATACAAATTGCCACTTAATCTTTCTATGTGCGTTGATTTCACTTTTTAGATATGTCACTTATCTTATTATTATTCCACTATAAATATATTTAATTCCAAAACTATAAAATAATTGACCGAAAAAATAATTGTACTTTAAAAACATAAATAACCAAATTAAATTTTTTAAATTTTTATCTCATGCGCCACTATATACTATAAATTAGAGTTTTACAATAACCTTATATATATTAAATATTTTACTTGGTAGGAATATAAACTAGAGTTTTACAATAACCTTATATATATATATATTAAATATTTTACCTGATATTTCTACCCTAAAAATCACAACAAAAATGCCTCTCAAATCATTAGCTCAAGATTAATTCGGATCTCATAAGTCTACCTTTATGATCGCTCAGTTTCATCAGAGTCCATGTTCAGTCTAATCAAAGCACTTACAAGTTGCAACTTATCCATGTTTCTCTACATATAGTTAAGCACATATGACATGTATACACACCGCTACGACTAATTTCTTCACTTTTATGACAAAACATAAACATGGATGTGGCAACTGTTTTGATTATAACATTATAAATCTCAATGGAAATACACGTGTCCATATTAACTCTAATGACCCCAAAAATATTTTAAAGTCTCCACCAAACAGAAACCATAAATAGCAGAGGAGAAGCCAAGTGATCTTCATCTCATCACATCAAAAAAAACATTACTCTTACTCCATTATGATGATGATGAAGCACAAAGCTAACATAGCTATGGTGTTTGTACAAATTATATATGCAGGCATGCCATTGCTCTCAAAAGTAGCTATTTCTCAAGGAACCAATCCTTTTGTCTTTGTTTTTTATAGACAAGCCTTCGCTGTTCTTGCCTTGTCTCCTTTCGCATTTTTTCTTGAAAGGTTCTTAATCAAAAACATTATTATATACTAAACTATATGTTATAATATTATTAATGTTGTATATTTGCAGCTCCAAGTCTTCTCCTTTATCGTTTGTATTACTCATGAAAATATTCTTTATCTCCTTATGCGGGTACATATTTATATGTATACATGTTTATGTTTTTATAAATTAGGAAATTATTATATATAATATGGTTTTAATATATATTTTATTAAAATATCAGACTTACGTTGAGTCTTAACCTCTTCTACGTGGCTATAGACAACACAACAGCCACCTTTGCGGCAGCTACCACCAACGCCATACCCTCTATTACCTTCGTCTTAGCTCTCCTTTTCAGGTAAGCCTCTCTTTCTCCATATATGTCTTTTGGGAATACAATAGATTTTTTATTTTATTTTATTTTTTCTTTTGATTTGGGGTAGGGGCACAATAATACTTTGGTGTATATTTTTATAATATATGATAGAAAAGCTAAAGAATCATCATAGGCTAAATTATTTTAAAGTTACTTTAATGTTTTTTTGTGTTTCTTTTGATATTCTTAAAGCAAATATGATAACCTAAATTATTTGAATTTCATAACATATTATATTGTATTAAAAGTTTGAATGAGTGAAAGTAAACTCTATGAACATTACAAAAAGCAAGAAAAGAGAAAACATGACTATAAATATTAAATACCATTTTTATTCCATAACTAATACTATTAAAATTATTTAGAATAAAATCACTATTCAATAGTTTAATTAAATTGGAACTAAATTCTATTTTCGAAAAAATTATAAACTCTAAACAAAAAATATTAAACTCAAACACTAAATAACTTTAAATGCTAAATCTTAATATCTAAACTAAATTTCTAAACCCTAAACAAAAAAATACTACACTCAAACATTAAATACTCAATTCTAATCTTAATTAATAAAATATATTTAATATTAATAAAAATATTATCCATATGTAATTAAATAATTAATCTAATTTTATATAATTAATTAAAATTGATAATATTAAAAAGAAGTTATATATATTATATTTTTTTTTTGGTGCTAATTTTTGTAAATATTTTAACTATATGAAAAAAGATTAGAGACGGTGACGTTAAAGAAGTCACATGGAGTGGCTAAAGTCTTTGGTTCGATGATTGGAGTGTTGGGCGCATTAGTATTCGCTTTTGTTAAAGGACCTAGTTTAATCAACCACCATAAGAACGAGACCTTCGAAAACGACACCGTTCGGTCAACCAAAAATTCTGTGAAAGGTTCCATTACAATGCTCGCCGCCAATACATGTTGGTGTTTGTGGATTATCTTACAGGTAAGCCACTTAGTTACTTTCATCACTTCACACTAGTTGGTTCCTAATGGTCGCATTATTTTATTTTATTTTAATTATTTCTTAAATGTTCACTTTCATATATAATTGGGTTTTATTTGTTATCATTATGATATGGATTACACACTAAATAGTTACATTTCTTGTCTTTATATATATTACATCTAATTTATTTAGTGGAAATAAATAAAAGTGAATGATTATGGTGGCATAATTGTGTTAAAAAAAACAAAATTTTGTTGAAAATTTCATCTTTTTGGTTTACTTGGAGATACTTTTAAATTGATTTTTTGTTAGGTGAAAAAAGTACCAATATCAAAACTTTAGGCAATTTTTATAGGACCCACATAAACTTATTTGATTATATATCTTATAAAATTATTTCTTAAATAAAAATGTATAAACTTTACCTACTTTAATTCTTATAACAAAAGCTATTTAAGTTTCATAGCATAGCATGCGGGGCTCTAGCTAGTGTTATCTAATGGGACCTCCATGACCATGAAAAAAAGACTTGTCGAATACATACACTTTTATAATGGTTGGTAGTGGAATAATGATATTATGATATTATCTATAATGGAGCCAAAAAGCAAAAATTATCTATTGTCAATCATGGGCTTAAGTATTCAGTTTCTTATGTCCCTTGTACGGAAGCAGTGAAACATTATGTAGTTATATTATGGGTATGTAAATGTATATATATATATATTATTGATAGATTGGATAGATCACCAAAAATCTAGCTGTTTAGATAATTAGTGAAAATTATAAAAATAATAAAGATATACCTAAAAAGAATTATATTAAACTTTCGTAATTATAATATTTAATATAAATTTTTATATTTAAATTAAATTTTAAAATAAAATAAATATAAATGTAAATAAACTTTAGAAATTAATATATTTATATTTATTAATACAATATTTTCTATTTTTTATTCATCTTTATTATTTTTTTAATCTTCATTAATTGTCCTAACCTTTAGATTCTGATTTGATTTATTTATCCAATCTTCTAATATATATATATATTGAAAACATTAGATATATAAATATTAATCATAGAAGAGCAAATTTACATTCTTTAATTTGTTACTATTAGATTTGCAAATTTATTCTTTAAATTTATTACTACAAGATTTGCAAGTTTATTCTTTAATTATACTTTATTTTATACTTAAACTCTTTACTAAATTATTTTGTTAGAGCAAAGTGATTAAAGAATACACAGCAAAGTTGAGATTAGTAACACTTCAATGCTTCTTCAGTTGTATACAAACAGCAGTTTGGGCAGTAGCTTTAAACAGAAGTCCATCAATATGGAAGATTGAATTTGGCTTACCTCTTTTATCAATGGCTTATTGTGTATGTCTCTACCCTAATCACACAATTTTTTTTATATATATTTTATAAATTTTATAATAATATAATTAAACAGGGAATTATTGTGACTGGATTAACATATTGGTTACAAATATGGGCCATAGAGAAGAAAGGACCAGTGTTCACAGCTCTCTACACTCCTTTAGCTCTTATCATTACTTGTATTATCTCATCTTTCCTTTTTAAAGAAACACTCTACCTTGGAAGGTTTGTGTTTAATAATTACATATATAACTTTATACTATATTTATATATTTTATTTAGTAATGTGTATGTTTTTTTCTTGGGGATATATATAACATGGAGTAGTGTGGGTGGAGCATTGTTGTTGGTGTGTGGACTATACAGTGGTCTTTGGGGTAAAACTAAAGAAGAAGAGATACAAAGATATGGTGAAAAGCAAAGTCAAAAAGAGATTAAAGATGAAGTTACTATTGTCTAGTTTCAAAAACCTTTAATATCAATGAGTCTTTGTTCCTTTTTTGCCATCTAGGCACTCTATTGTGGAGTTTTAATATCCTCATTGTAACGTAACTATACAAGTGTGGAGTTTTTTCTTTGTACTTAAATAGTGTTATGTTTTTATTGACTATAAATAAAGGTAGGCATATAAGAAACACTAAAGTTAAAAGTAAAATGGGATACGGATACATAATGTTAGTTGAGGCTAATAAGATGAAAAATGAAAATGGGAATATATATACATATATCTTTGATATTCACATTTTTTTATTATTATAGGTTTTTGATTGAATAGAATATTTAGGGGGTGTTATTGGATTATGATTTAAAATGATTGTATTGTATTTTAGTTTAAGAAGTATTTCAAAATACTACCTAAAATGATGGTATTTTGATTACTCATGTTTTAGAAAAAGAATACAAAAAAATACATTGAAATTCAAATGTAAATAACTTAAATCAATATTGAATAACACTTGATTTTAATGTATTTTGAAATCAGTAATCAAATGTTTAATCCAATAACAATGTATTTTATTGTACTTTTCTAAATACATAATTGAATAACATAAGATTTCATTGTATTTTAAAAATACAATAAAATCTATTAAAATACAAAATTGAATAACCCCACCTTAGATGCAATGATTAAAAATGAAGATGGATCGTATAAAACTAGAGATTAAAAGAACCTCATTAAATCATTTTTTATTAATGATGTATAGTAGATGCATTCTACACTACCCATGCCTAGGGATGGACACAATTCCCATCCCGTTCTTTCTCATTCCGTTTCATCCCATTCTCGTTCGTAAATTCACGTCTCATTTAAAATACTGTATATTTTTATATGGGACAAGATACGGATTTCCGTTTGGGAGCGGGACGGGACATGTCGAAAATGAGAATTCCTAAAATCCCGTTTAAAAAATATTATATATAAAATATACATATACATATATAACTATAAAGTATTATATATAAATTATAATATACATATCTCACAAACATAATAATAAACAATTATAAACAATTATAAATATAAAATTTTATATGATAAATTTTATAACTAACTATTAGTGATATCATTATTGATAATTTTATATGACATATGAGATAAATCGGTAAACAAATAAACGATTAACGATAAAAAAACATAAAATTAGTTATTTAAGTTTTTTTAGATTTTAAATTAATCAAATTTATTTTAATTTATAACTATGAAATTTATGTTATATTGATTTTATGTTTTTTTTATTATTAACAAATATATTTGTAATTTTAAATTTAAAATAATTTATCATGTTTATTTTTTGAGAATTCACGTTCCCGTACCGTCATGTTTAATATTCATGTATAGTACAAGATTCTAATAACTATTTGGAAACTAAACTTGAAGGACGAGAACATAAATTTTTGAAATCTCATTTGGAAAAAAATTATATACTGTATAATATATATAATATTTCTATATATCTCATAAATATAATAATAAATAATTATAGAATTGAATCTTATATTTAAAAAAAATTAATACCTTATAACAAATTTCCTTATTATATCTTTTAATTTATATAAAATTTTAATTTTTCTACCATCTCATCTGAATCTACATTTAGTACTGGAAATCATATATGAAAATATTGATCTTAACCAAAATTGGATATAATATTTTCCATAATTTGATGCAGAAGTAACATCAAGGCTAGTAAAGTTCATTTATAAACTTATAGAAGATACTCTAATTTTTTTTTAATATAAATAGTTTCAAAGTTTGTATTTAATTATATTTTTAACTAGATGTATTTTGTGTGCACATAACTTGGTAAACAAATATGAATATTTAGTTTCTTGGATTCTTAAGATTTAAAATTTCTAAAATTTATTTTTGTTTTTGATAATTTATGACTATAAAATTTATGTTGAATATTTTGAATTTTAAGTTTTTTATTTAATAAACAAACACATTTACGATAGTTTATTATTTTAGTTATTTGTTCTATTTATCTTTCGATAGTTCTTGTACTCTTTCTATCTTATACCATTCCATTCTTATCCCAAATTTTATATATATATTCATTCATATTTTATTACTCCCAAATTCTAGTTTCACTTTCAATTTTATAAAATTTTATCTTCAATTCCCATTTACTTGGGACCCACCAACACTTTCAGTATAACAAGCCAGCTTTTTTTTAGACCCTAACTCACATCCCAAGGCAATTCACAGTACATTCTACTGTTAATGGAATGTATTTTATTCATTCAAGAATCTACTTATATAGAGATTTGTTACTTCATCAAATTAATTATTTGAAAGCGATTACTCACCTAACTTTTTTAATAAAGCTCATAAATTATATATCATAAAGTTTTGAAATCCGCGACTCTTTATAAACCAAATAAAATCAAAGACAGTGAAAAAAAAACCTAGATTCTTTAATTTCAAACTGAAGAAAACAAATAAGACATGGAGATCTCTTCAGGTAGCTGTTCTTTGATTTGTCTTAAAGTTCTCACTTCTCATGATTCTTTAAAAGTTTTTTTTGTTCTTTAAACCTTAAATTAGCTTCAGCTTTATTGAGTTCAGGGATGTAGACTTACGTTGAAGTCAGTACGGTCGTTATCAGAAATTTGATTTCTTGAATTATTAAGTATATCAGAAATTTATGCAAAAATATAATAAAATAAAATTAGTTTAATTTACTAAAGTTGCGTAGCGATTTTTTTGGTTAGTTCCACGCAAACTTTGTTATAATCGTTTAAAAAATTAAAAATAAAAATAATTGAGAACTTTAGGTTAATATTTTACTAATATTTCTCAGCAGAAAAATGTTTGTTTTAAATCCCTTATTATGAGAAATTTTTAAAAATTATTATACGGTTTACCGTTGATGATTGTAGCTACGATTTTATATATATATATATAACCATATGACAAAAAATTTTTTTTTTAAACCATGTGTTGGCAGGATTTATATGAAGTGGAATATATTTTATAACGAAGAGTTTTAATCTCTAGGGTTCGGACAAATGTCGTTACGTAGAATTGTTCGTGATGTTAAAGATAGTATAGGAAGCTTCTCTAGACCTAGTTTCGAGGTAAGAGTATCTGATGGAACTCATCACATGAGTAAGTCTCACAGTGATCATCAAGAACCTATAGTGATCAAGAACAGTCGTTGGTCTAATTTACCACCTGAGCTACTACGAAATGTGATCAAAAGGTTAGAAGAATCTGAAAGTACGTGGCCTGCTCGTAAACATGTTGTTGCTTGTGCTTCTGTCTGCAAAACATGGAGAAAAATGTGTAAAGATATTATAAAAAATCCGGAGTTTTCGGGTAAACTCACGTTTCCAGCTTCATTGAAACAGGTGCGTGGTTGGTCATTTGTTACTATTTAATATTTATGCGATCGATCGATCGATCTTGGAGATTCTTATAACTCTTTTTTAATGGTGCAGTCTGGACCTAGGGATGGAACCATACAATGCTTCATCAAAAGAGACAAGTCTAATATGACTTACCACCTTTACCTTTCTCTTAGTTCTTGTAAGATCCTTAGTTTATTTCGATGTTACCAAACCTCGAGCTAAGTTAGACTATATTTGTTCATATTAGTGAACATGAACTCCAACTCAAAATCAATTAATAATGAGTGGAGTGATCCATGTGCTTTAGGATAAATTCTCTAATTTCCGATGTGGGACTCTCTTTGATTGATCAGTTGAACTCAAAATGTATGATTTAATAAGTTATGTTTTTTTTCTAACCTTTGTCCGATTTTCGTATAGCCTTGTTGGATGAAAATGGAAAGTTTCTTCTCTCGGCGAAGCGCATATGGAGAATTCCATATACAACAGAGTATGTGATATCTATGGATGCAAATAATACTTCAAAATCAAGTAGCACTTACATTGGCAAAATAAGGTAAGAACAAGAACAAGAAGAAAACAAATAATATTTACACATGATTGACTTCTTGTTTTACATTGTTTCTTAGGTCTAACTTTTTAGGGAGTAAATTCATAGTATACGATACGGTTCCTGTCTACAACAGTGGCCAGACATTGTCTTCACCAAGTCGGATCCGTAGGTTCAAATCGAAGAAAGTATCTCCCAAAGTCCCTTCTGAAAGTTACAACATTGCTCAGGTTACATACCATGTTAATGTGCTTGGACCCCGTGGACCTCGCAGGATGCATTTCGCTATGCATTCTATTCCAGCCTTGGCTCTAAAACCCGACGGCATAGTCCCGGGCCAACCCGAGTTTCTTCAACATTCCCTTGATGAATCTTTCCGCAGCATCGCTTCCTCAAACATTGCTGGACCGCAAGGGGAAGAAGGAAACGAACCACCTTTGGTACTGAGAAATGTACCACCGAGGTGGCATGAACAGTTGCAATGCTGGTGCCTTAACTTTAGAGGGAGAGTAACCGTTGCTTCGGTGAAGAACTTCCAGTTAATAGATGCTCCAAAGGTTCATCTCAGTGATAGTACTGGAGCATTGTCCAGGCCAGGATCCGGATCCGCATCAGCGCAGAAGCCAGAACGAGTAGACCATGAAAAGATAATACTACAGTTTGGTAAAGTTGGTAAAGATATGTTTACGATGGACTATCGTTATCCTCTCTCTGCGTTTCAAGCCTTTGCTATATGCTTGACCAGCTTCGATACTAAAATAGCATGTGAATAGAATGATCAATGGTCCACATGGCTATGGGGTTAAATAAATTGGATTATATATGAACTATGTTTTTTATAGAGGCTTTTTTGTTTTTTTTTCTATGGTCTGGTGTGCTAGTAAATTTGAACATGATTGTTGTTAATGTTATCTTCGGAAAATAAATAAACTAGTAGGTATAAGACAAGGTTGAATAAGAATTTATGGATTCAAAGATTTAGAAATAAAAGAATCAGAACTAGTATTTTCTTCTAAGTCACACTTGACCCTGATGGATATGTTGTAAAGATCAATAGGAGTCTATGAAAAATTTAGTCTTATGGTGGGATGCATGCAACAATTTAATTAGTCAGGCCAAGCATGAGTATAGAGAGAAAGGCAGGACTTGTGCAAGCCTTGATGGTGTATAGTAAGAGGGTGTAACACTCACACTCGGTAAATCCAAAATCTAAAAGAATGGTGTCGGCCATAAGCGGGTGATGGGTAGAGTGTGCGGTTCAAGTCGAGAAATGAGAGATTGGCTCGGGAAAATGAGGAAAATGACTAAGGAGGAACAGAGAAATGAGTTGTAGTGAGCTAAAAAAGACTAGAACGAGCTGAAAATCAGCTTCGGGAAATATTAGAGCGGTTACCAGCCACCGTCAGCTTACCACCAAGCTGCCGCTGAAGAAGCAAGTGGCGTGGCTGTATAGAAGTTCCGGTTTTGGGGGAGTGGGTGTCTGAACTCCGACCAAGTGGTTGTACAAGATTGGTCAGGTCAAGACACAAACTATCCATCTTGATCGAGAGAAGTGACCGCTCGGGATCGATTGCTCGATGGATGGTTGAGCCATGAATGAGCCATGTCCGAACAAGGAATGATCGATAGCGGTTACTCGGGTGATATCAGATAAAAGGTCCAAAAGACCAAAAACTATAGAAACAATTCTCAAAATAAAATTTTAAAAAATAAAAATTAAATTCTCATTAAATTAGCAATATAAAATTATTCCTAAAAATAGTTCTCAATAACATTTTATATCCATTCATTTGTTTTAGAAATATTTAGTTCTTTTATTTATAACCACTGAACTGAAATTAAAAGGTTAAAAAAACAAAGGTGAAACTAAAACTTACTATAAATAGAACTAAAGAAGAATCACTAACAAACATTAAAATTACTACAAATTCTTTGGCCACTCTTCTCATTGTAATATCATTCTCTCTTCTTGATTTCTTGAAACCAAAATTTTCAAAAAATGCCAGAGACTGAGTTATCTTTTGGAAGATCACTACTAAGTTTACGTCGTGACCAAGCACATTTAATGGACCAAACAGCCATACCCGAACCTACAAGCATGGAGATAGAATTAGATTCTTTCCAAAGACAAGTTGCTGAAAAATTTATAGATCTCAATGCCTCGGCCGATGAGAATGAACTCATTTCAATTGAATGGATAGGGAAGCTTCTTGATTCTTTTCTATGTTGTCAAGAAGATTTCCGAGTTATAATCTTTAACCATAAGTCTCAACTTCTTAAGCATCCAATGGACCGTTTAATAGATGATTACTTTGATAGAAGTGTTAAGGCTCTTGATGTATGTAACGCTATCCGCGATGGCGTTGAGAAGGTAGGACAATGGCAGAAACTGATTGAGATTGTCTTATTTTCTTTGGACACAAGTCAAAGAAAACTTGGTGAAGGAGATATCAACCGTGCCAAGAAAGCTTTAATTGATTTAGCTATTGGAATGCTTGACGAGAAAGACTCAAACTCAAACACACTAGCACATCGAAATCGCTCTTTTACACGTAACAAGAACCATCAAAACTCAATAGGTGGTTATGTTAGGTCACTTTCTTGGAGTGTTTCAAGATCCTGGTCAGCTGCAAGACAATTACAAGGCATTGGTAATAACTTAGCAACACCGCGAAGTAGCGATGTTATAGCTAGTAATGGTCTAGCCCTAACAGTTTATACAATGACATCAATATTGTTATTTGTTATGTGGGTTCTTGTTGCGGCTATACCTTGCCAAGATCGTGGTTTACATGTACATTTCTATTTCCCTAGACATTTCCAATGGGCAGTACCGGTTATGTCCTTACACGATAGGATCATGGATGAATCAAAGAAAAGAGATAAAAAGAAAGCTTGTGGACTACTTAGAGAGATTAATCAAATAGAAAGAAGTTCAAGAATGTTAAGTGAGTTGATTGATTCAGATAGTTTCTCATTAACAGATCATGAGAAAGGGTTAGAGGTTAAGGAGAGAGTTGAAGAGTTTATGAAAGTGTTTGAAGCTTTGAAAAAGGGTTTGGATCCATTTGATAGGAAACTGAGAGATGTCTTTCATAGGATTGTTCGTACACGAACTGAGGCTCTTGATTCACTTGGAAAGATTCAAGATCAAGAATAAGACAATGAGGAAATGTAATGGTGTAGTAAGATTAACCTTTGGGGTGTTATTGAAATATGTGTAATACGATATATACTCTATGGATCTGTTTTTAAAATATTGATGTTATATCTTTTGTTTCATAAATATTTGATTTTTAATTTTTAGTTTATACTTTTATTATAAATATTTTAAAATGTAATAATTAAGAGAAAATATATTTAGTAGATAACTAAATATATTTATAGTTATTAGAAGAAATTGCTGTTAAGAAAAATATTATGTTAAAAATACTAATAAATTGTTTATTAACATTAATTTTTTATTTTAAAATTTTTAGTCGTTTGGCTGCTTCGGCAGATCTTGATCGGAAATGGTTCTAGAGAAGTAGATATGTTGAGGACACTTATCTTTTTGTCCCTAGGTATAGATATTCTCCTCTTTTGATTTTTTGTTCGGATGAGTTTTCCTTTCTGGCCTTTAGTTCCGGTGTGGTGGTGTCAGAGGTCTTTAGAAAATATATTTTCTAACGATTACAATTCATTTTTAATAATTATAATTTATTATATTTTATTATTTTAGTTAATTATAATTATACAATTTATTTTGTCAATTCAAATTCATTTTGAATAATTCTAATTATATATTTTTGTTATAATTATCAATAAAATTTAGATTCAAATATACCATTACTACCTTCTTTAATCACTAATTTGTATTTAAAAATAAAACATTTTCAAACTTTAAATTTGTTTATAACTACATAAATTATCAAATATTGATAAGATAATTGAACTGATAGTGATATATTTTTATTTTAAATATTAAAAATTAGATTTAAAAATTGCAATACATTATTATTTTTTTAAATGTCACGTGTCATCTAATTCAATAAAAATTGTCACGTGAGTTTGACTAATAATAATTTGGTCAAAGTTGATTTTGTCCTAGATATAAAAGTTTATTTAAAATTTCTAAAAATTTATTAAATTTAAATTGAAAAAACGTATTGCATCATAATTGATATACGAAAAAACACTGCAAAAATAGTTGACTCTTACATTGGCCTTTCTTCCGTTTCAATATAAATATAGTTTTAAGTTTTTAAATTTGTTTTCTTTTATTTATTATTTTAATTTTTCAATATTTTTATAATATTTTACTTTTATTTTTATTATTTTAATAGTTTAACTAATAAAATAAAATTGGATAAATATTTAATAAAAATAAAACAATAAAAAACATAAAAAAAATTTTTTTTTAAGAAGTGTTAAAACCCTCTAAAATATAAATATTATAAAACAAGAAAAATATAAATTTAAATCTAAAACATATAACAATAATAACACTTAAAGAATCTAAATAATACAAACAACAAGTTCCATGTAAATTAAGTGATCGCCCACCCATCACAAGTGTTTCTTGTATGAGACAAAGCCCAATCACAGTGCCTTAATCTAAAGATTACGGCTGAATAGATCCACTTGCCCGTCCGCATTCTCCGCACACATGGCTCTGATATAATACATCAGTCCAACTATGTATCAATAATATACTCTTAGCTTATCAATTAGACCTCAACATGTGTAAGTTGCTGCGTCAACTACTTAAGACAGATCAGATTTCACATGAGTCATCTACTCGGTCCGTTCACCTTAGTATATTCTTCAGTTATTTTTTACTCTTTTGACATAAGTAATATTCAAATATTTAACTATTAAAAGTCGTAGTCTCTTACCTGTCTTACTATTACTCCAGTTTCGGTGGCATCTCTTTATATAAACGATTTTTTCATTGATATTTATTGCAATTATTATTATTAATAAATATCTTACAACCTTGTCTCACCACATTTGTTTTGATTCGATTCGATTCAAAAGTCTCCAAACCCTTTGGAAAAAAGCTTAAATTGTTTGTGTTCAATTCATCACATTTCTTTCTTGATTTGATACCCATTAATCTCCTCTTATCAATTTCTCGTTTCCTTCACTTTCACTCTGGTAAAGTTTCAATCTTTTCAATCTATTAACTCGATTTACTGGGCAATTGTGTTTCTTGTTTGATTGAATCGTGTAGTAAAGTTTGATCCTTTCATGTTTAATCTCATCTTCGTACTAAACGTGATCTTTTATATGAAAATGGTTATAGATCAAAGATTTAAAAACCCTATTTTTTTCAATTTTTTTTAATTATAATATAATTAGATTTGATTCTCTTTTTTTGCAGCTACCTTTCATTGCTTTAGGATTGACTGGTTGGTTCAAGCTCTAAGGAGCAAAATCTAAAGATCCCTTTGATCAAGTAAATGTGTCTATGGTGTATTAGTATAGTGAGATTTTGTTCCTTTGTGGAGTTTGATTCATATTGTAAGGTGTTGAGGGTAGTGAGTGTTGTTTAATCGATAATTCGATGGCGAGTAATGTGTTTAATCATCCACTGCAAGCATTAGAGGATGATTCAGATGAAGATAATGGTGTAAATAGTGAGAAAGTGAGTTTACTGGAAATTTCTGCTTCTGTGGAGACTACTCTTGAAGGTTCTGGTCCTTCTTCTGATTGGCCTAGGGGTTAGTTTCTCTATTCCAACCTTGTGTAGTTCCAGTTGCTTTGATCTGATTATGAAGATTGTATATGTTTTTGAAGGACTAGACCATTGTGGAACTGCACCTGTTGGTCTTTTTGGTGATATGCTAATTGATGAAGATGAGATTAAGTACCCTCGGTCCTTGACAGAGAAAGGGTCTCCTGTGAGTCGTCATCATCTCAAATTAGATAGACTATCGGAGAAGGAAGAGGTAGGAAACTAAACCCTCCATGTCTCTCCATTTGTATCTATGGCGACTGAGCACGAACATTCTATTCACATATGTAGTTATCGCCAAATTTCCTTATCATCGTATTAATCGCTTTGTGGTTATAAAAATCACTAGGATATGATATGTTTCTCTTTTGATTAAGTAATATCTTGTGGTTCCAGCAAAAGCTCATTGTTGAGCTAGTCAGAATACAAAATGACGGGACAGTGGAAGTTATAGATAACGGTACTCCGGTATCTGAGTTATTGGAGTTTCAGACAACCAAAGGACAGCCAACAATCACATATGAAAAGTCATTTGCTGAGTCTTTTAGATCTGTTCCAAGGTTAAAAATTGCTATACTTGTGGTTGGGACTCGAGGTGATGTGCAGCCCTTTTTGGCCATGGCAAAGCGCCTTCAGGTAAATTTTATAAATGCTTACTCATTCCTTGTATCAAATCATGAACTTACGTGTTTTTCAGGAACCACTGTGACAGTCATATCCAAGCATTGGCATGTGCCTATGTCATGTGTTATCTATATTTCATCCTCATATATGTTCTTGACTCGTTTCCGTTGTGCTAGATATTTTGTAGCGAGAAACTGATTGGTCATCGGCACTAAGAAAGGTTAAAGTTATATATTGTTTTTTCTTTGTTGTAGGAATTTGGTCATCGTGTAAGGTTAGCAACTCACGCAAATTTCCGCTCTTTTGTACGGTCTGCTGGAGTGGAGTTCTATCCCTTGGGTGGTGATCCTCGGGAACTAGCTGCATGTAAGAGTCCTCCATGAAAAGATTAATTTATATTTCGGTTTCTCTTCTCTCTTTGTTTATGATGAAAGCTTGTTGGAAACTGGTCAGAGATTTTCTAGTTATTTTTTGAATGTAGATATGGCTAGAAATAAAGGTCTCATTCCTTCTGGACCTGGAGAAATATCAAAACAGAGAAAACAGTTGAAGGCAATTATAGAGTCTCTTCTTCCAGCATGCACAGAGCCTGATATGGAAACTGCGACCTCTTTCCGAGCTCAAGCAATAATTGCAAATCCTCCTGCATATGGTAAGCTCCTCACTAACTTCAAATATGTTTGATTCATCCTCTATATGAAGCTGATGGTATGGTTTTGATGCATATTGCAGGACATGTACATGTTGCTGAAGCTCTTGGAGTACCAATTCATATCTTTTTTACAATGCCTTGGACGTAAGTTAGCTTTTTGCTTTTTAAAACTCAAGATTGTTGGACCTGGCTTAGCATGTTATTTGTTTTCTTACATCCTCTTCCTTTAGGCAGGCCAACCCATGAATTTCCCCACCCTTTAGCTCGTGTTCCTCAAAGTGCTGCGTATTGGGTAATGTTATTTTTCAATCTTGTCACTATCCACCCTCTCGATATGAGGCTGATTCTTGCACACCATTTTCTTGTCCTAGTTTTCATATATAGTTGTTGATCTGATGGTATGGTGGAGCATAAGGACATATATAAATGACTTTAGGAAGAGGCAGCTGAACCTTGCACCTATTGCATATTTCAGCACATACCATGGCTCGATTTCACACTTGCCTATTGGTTACATGTGGAGTCCACATGTTGTGCCAAAACCAAGTGGTAAGAGCCCAGCTACATCACCTATACTTATATTATCGCCAAGGTTTATCATAAGTTTCCTTGCTTCCAATTTGCATCTAGCTTCATTTGGGTTTTCAAGGCTTATGTTCTTTTAATCTTGGTCGTTGTATTTTCTGAGATAGATATCTTTTAAGAGTTCGGTTTTGTTCGACTATTTTGCAGACTGGGGTCCTTTAGTTGATGTTGTTGGATATTGTTTCCTAAACCTTGGATCAAAGTACCAACCTCGCGAAGAGTTTACTCGCTGGATTGAAAGAGGATCACCTCCTGTATATATTGGTTTTGGAAGCATGGTAAGTCAAAGACCCTAAATATTCAGAACATGTAATATAATCAGTGATAGTGCATAGTATTGAGTCTATTGAAAATGGATCTTGATATTATTGGTTAAGCATCAAATTGAAATTGTAGCACGATAAGCTTGTATCAACTTAAATCACATCATACCAGCTCACAACATTGTTGCTTTTGTTGTTTCTTTAGCCCCTTGATGATCCAAAAACAACAATGGAGATTATACTGGAAACACTGAGAGATACAGAACAAAGAGGAATAGTTGATCGAGGTTGGGGTGGTCTTGGAAACCGTAAGCCAGCTTCTATGCCCCTCTTCTTGATGCTCCGTTGATTTCTTATCGATTTTACTTATTGAGAATACGTTCTTTTGTATCATCTTGCAGTTGCTGCTGAAGTTCCTGATAACGTATTTCTCGTGGAGGACTGTCCTCATGATTGGTTGTTTCCTCAATGTTCAGCTGTGGTAAGCTCTCCTTATAAATATCTTCATTTGTCTCCGAAGAGATCTTTCTTCGAATTGAAACTGTTTCTTGTGTTGTGTGGATATGAAGATTCATCATGGTGGTGCTGGAACAACAGCGACTGGACTAAGAGCTGGGGTAAAACAATATTCTTTCATGCTTATCACTAGAGTGGTGTTCACATGAGACCCTAATGGTCCCATTTATGTATGCAGTGTCCAACAACGATTGTGCCGTTCTTTGGCGATCAGTTCTTCTGGGGTGACAGGATCTATGAGAAAGGACTTGGACCTTTACCAATACCAATAGCTCAGCTCAATGTCGAAAACCTCTGTAGTTCCATAAGGTTCATGCTTCAACCAGAGGTAAACAAACATAACCATATCCTTGTAGAGGAATCATAATATAAGTTATAACCCGAAACACTCGGCTTTATTGCGAAAATTCAATTGAACCGAGTAGCCCTGGGCAAAAAACACTACCTGAAGAATCCGACCCTAACGCATCCGAAAAACATTACCCGAATACGAATTTTTTTTCCATTAGGTTATCAGGAACCTAATGCCTGATATACCCTAATGCCCAACCCTAGAACACGATTCAAATTCACCCGAAAAACACTACTCGAATCTGAAAGGTTTCCATTAGGTGTTACACTCCTAAACCCGAGATATCCGAATCCAAACGGATTTTATCCGAACCTGGCCCAGCCCTAGAACCGAGTAAAACCCGAAACATATTGCATTCATAATAGAGCATGGAATTGTTCGGGTTTTTTTCTTTCGCAGGTGAAATCACGAGTGATGGAACTAGCAAAAGTACTGGAGAATGAAGATGGTGTAGCTGCAGCAGTTGATGCATTTCATAGGCATTTGCCACCGGAGTTGCCATTACCAGAGTCATCATTACCTGAGAAAAAAGATGAAGATGATGGACCAGATCTTTTACAAAGGTTCTTTATTCAGATTGGTAAAAAATGTTGTCTTCCTTGTGGTGGCGTATGATGTTAATAATTTTCTTTTAGATGTTTGGAGTTTTCATAATCTTTTGTGTTTGTTTGCAACTCAATTCATTTTATTCAATGGTCAGGATTATGTTTAGATTCTTTTTTTTTTTTTGAACAGATTTAATAATATTATTTGGATTTGAATGTTTGGGTGTATCCGGATTTAACTAACGATTTTTATATAGTTACAATTAGTTAGGTTATGGTTAACCATAACTCATATATTTATACGTGAGTTATGATTATTAACTATTTAATATAGTTATAATTTGATTATGATTAAAAACTAAACACAAATTTTGGATAGTTCTATAAACTATACCAACTACGATTATATGGGTTTAAGGTAAAAAAAATAGGCCCAACAAGGCCCATGAGGTTGAATTTACACTCTTATACGATACGAATTGGCCTTAACAAACAGTGTACCAATTTTGGCCGACGTCGAAATAAAACCGGGTAATAATCCAACGGTGAAGAAACAAAGAAGCGTGGGTGTAGTTAAAACCCATATGACCAACCGTAGACGATTATTCCCGTGGGCTCAGTCGGTGAAATTGAACAAGGCAGTCTTCGGCTTTTTTTACAACCTCTCCGCTAATTTCTCTGCTCTTGTGTCTTCGTGTCACACTTCTCGTAGATTTCGAGAAGCCTTAAGGGTGAATAAAACTTTATTTTAGTTAATTTTTATTCCAAAGTTTGTGTCTTTTGATTGATTTGTTCAAACCCTTGTCAGGAAAGTGAAAAAAACAAAATTCGAATTTGATCAGATGGGTTCATCGTCGGGTCAACCCGAATTCGATTACTTGTTTAAGATTCTATTAATCGGAGATTCTGGTGTTGGGAAGAGCTCTTTGTTATTGAGTTTTACATCTAATACGTTTGATGATCTTTCTCCTACAATTGGTTAGTTTTCTTTTAATAGGTTTTAATTGATCGAGCTTGATCTGGGTTTTTTATATGTTGATCTGAATCTGTTTTTTTCAAGGTGTTGATTTTAAGGTCAAGTATCTTACAATTGGTGAAAAAAAACTGAAGCTTGCGATTTGGGATACAGGTAAAAAGATCAAAACTTTATTTTGTATTTTAACTTGATTTTGCTTGTAATTATGTAAATATTACATCGTGTGGTTTCAAGTTAGATGTTAATATTCTTAAATTAACACCTCAATAATGTGGATTATGATACATTTTATATTTGAAATAGTTTAATGATTTGTCATTTGTATATAGCGCTTATACATTAGCCTTGTATTTATAATAGTGAAGAGATTTTTCATTTGTTCTTAGAATAGTGTTGAGATCTGTCTTGTATTTTTATAATAGTTTCTCTTGTATTTAGAATAGCTTAGAGATGAGTCTTTTTGATAAGAATAGTTTAGAGATTAGTCTCTTGGAGTTTTTTCGATCTTTTGGTTAGATCTGATCAGTTTTTATGTGTTTCTGATCACTTCAGCTGGGCAAGAGAGGTTTAGGACACTAACAAGTTCATATTACAGAGGAGCTCAGGGTATAATAATGGGTATGTCTCTCTCTATACATACAAAATTAACTTTTTCTTTTATCCTTGATCCTACACTAGGTTACACTTTATTAAGCCCTGGGAATTCTCAATTTGTAGTATATGATGTAACACGGCGAGATACATTCACAAATCTATCAGATATATGGGCTAAAGAAATCGATCTTTACTCGACTAATCAGGATTGTATCAAGATGCTTGTTGGAAACAAAGTCGATAAGGTACGATTTTTCTCTAATGTCAAGGAGTATCTTATATCTATAAAAGGGATTCAACTCTATTGACATAATGTGTGATTGATTCTCTCTAGGAGAGTGATAGAGCTGTATCGAAAAAAGAAGGCATAGACTTTGCGCGAGAATATGGATGTTTGTTTCTTGAATGTAGCGCAAAAACACGAGTCAATGTTGAGCAATGTTTTGAAGAACTTGTTCTTAAGGTATTGTAAATTTGATCTTTCTTTGTGAAGATATGGTATGTTTTAAAACCTTTGTTTATTATGTTAGATATTGGAAACACCTAGTCTTACTGCTGAAGGTTCATCTGGAGGGAAGAAGAACATATTCAAACAAAACCCAACACAAACTACAAGTGGTTCTTCTTCTAGCTATTGCTGCTCTTCTTAGATGGTTTTATGACACTAAAACATTACAATCTTGCTTTGTCTTCTTGTTCTTGATGGTCTTTCTTTGTTTCTGTAAATCTTATATTAGACTATCTGATTCTCTTTGTATGGTATGATGATGTTGAAACTGGATAACTTGGCTGTCCCAACTCATCTATCAAAACATTTCTAAGTTTTAAATCCATAAAGGTTATGGTCACATACAATTAGAGAGTGCAAATAAAACTAATTGTTTTCAATAATAATGATGCAAGAATCTATGAATAAAAAAAAAATTTTGATAGAGAAATCGTAGGATACGAAATAAATCTGCCATATACAAATATCTACGGTAACATAGAATAACATACTTATGTTACAGATTATCTGTAAATAATGGCATATTCATAAATATGATGATTTAAAAAAAATATGGAAAATCAGAATTTTTGAAATTTTTCATAATGATATTTTCATAAATAGTTTTTTTTTTTAATACATGAACCTAGTGATATTATTGTAATTCAAAATAATTTGTAATTTTTGGTAAGTTAAACTAACAATTAACTTTAAAATTGATATTAAATTAGTTATTTTTTTTTATTATTAGATTAATTGTTATTAATATATATGGGCATAAGTTAAAGTGTCTTCATCACAAACTTGCGAAGCGTTCTTGTGTCACGTGAGAACATCTTTGAATCCAAATAAAACAAGATTGATGACTTTGTTAGTCTTAGAAATCCTCTTCATTTAAATCATCTTCGTCATTTATAACATAACTCATAGCATATGTGGAGTACATAAAATCAAATTAAAATGATAACCCATCTTAAAATCCCCACACTCAAGCCTTTGAATGCTAAGTTATAATAAGTGTCTGATTTGAACCTTAGTCTCGATTATGACAAAGATAAGATAGAATGGAGACAATTAGGTCCGGCCTCATACACACTCATGTCCTAAACAAATTTTTTTTTTTTGACTTCATGGTTTAAATTTGTTATCCGAGACAGATTTTATATAACTCAACAACCGAACGACATTAACTTTATTAAATATTAGATATTTAAAAATATATTTGTTGTGACGCCTTAAAGAGCTGTTTTATCAAATTTACTTTAGGGTTGGGCTTTAAGACAATATTAAGTTGCTAACTTTATTATTTTACTAGTAAATCTTCCAAGAGGAAAAACATAATGATCTTTGCTAGGAGTGGTAAAAGTGGTCTTTGATGGCTTGGATAATCAAGAAGGAAAGACTTCAGGACCATTGGCTGCAACAGAGAAGACTTCTTGATAGTGAGTATCCTAAAGGCTAAAGCAACAGCTAATCCAAGCTGCCATAGTAAGAATATTAATTAAATAATGAATTTAGTCCTGAAATATTCAAATTGATATCTCACAAAAGATTCATGTAAGAATATGACAATAAACCAATTGAAGTATTTATATTTGTAGTAAAATTTTATCCTAACAGTGGTTCCAAAGTATTACCTAGCTACAGCAGTGTTAATTCACCTATTAAATTCAAAAAAATAAGCTTCATTAAAGAGTTAAGTGTACAGATCAGAAATACACGCATAACCCTAAAATCTAATAGAATCCACACCTAAATGAACTTGTTTACCACCATTCCTGCAACAGAAATTTTTTGACAAAAAAGGTCCTTTGACCTAGGTCGTCTCTTGCTTTTCTTCATCAGCTGTGATGGTGGCTGCATCATCCATACAGCATCACTGCCTATAATTGTTTAAGAGAAAGATTGTATTGATCCTGAAATAGTTTAGTGAGCTCATGAATCTTTATATATACAACTATAATTAACCTAAGAAAGGGTACACATCAAAATGACACCATGTAGTGGTGTCTATTAGAGTTAATGACCAATGTTTTTTTTCATCTTCACGTTTAAGCCCACAAATTAAACTCTCCTGCCCATATTTGGGCTTCTTCTTTGCGATCAAACACTAGGTCGCGCTATAGTATTAAGATATTTGACAATTCACTTTTGTAACTTCTCTCACAAAATCACTACAGAAAAATAAACTTCACACAATAAAATCATTACAAAAATATTAGCTTCACAATTCAAACACCAAAAACACTGAAGATCACTACAGTTGATGAAATCCTCACATCAATCAACTAAACAAATCGAAACTATGGAAGAAGAGAATTCACTTGAAATTAGTAAATTTTGGAGAGAGAAGTTACAAAAGTGTAATAAACTTTCGATTTTGTCAAAGAGTTTAGAAAAATGGTGGCCTAGTTTTGATTGCAAGGAGAAAGGCCAGATGTAGGGCAGAGAACTTTATCTGTGGGGTTTATATGTTTTTGTAAGGAAGGAAAAACATTATTGTTTTAATCCTAAGAAACACTACAAGAAAACAGGCGTTTTCCGACGGATCCGTCGGAAATGGTGCT